>BLKM01012983.1:196796-237125 GCA_013340265.1 Coptotermes formosanus | reverse complement strand
TTATAAAATATTAAGAGATTGGTTTTTATAACCGAAGTGGAGAGTGTTTACAGCGCGGTACGCACTGAGTCCTTATATAAAACAGACACGCTTTGTCTTTAAAGGGTTAATCTTATTTCATTTGCCTATAAGCACTTTTTTTTAAAAATAACTCTATCTATATTACCAACTCAAACCAGTGGTGGTGTACCGTGAAATATTTCATTGCAGAAAAGGGTTCCACAGACAAAAATTTCAAAAGCACTGTAATAGGCTCCGATGGGAAGCCGTGTGAAACATCCCTCAGACATTGAACGCGGGACATTCATTTCCTCCTACGACCTCAGTAACGTGTGCACAGTATTGTTCACGGGATATTTAATGCGCTCAAGTAAAATTAAAGGGCTTTTTAGAGCACCAAAATATACTTGTAAATGTGATAAATATATCCAGTTCGCCCCCTCAACCACCCCCCCTCCAGTCCTTTTGAATCAGACAGTTCTGATTCCTATCGCAATCATTCGCGTGAATACTCGCTGGGTCATAAATTCTTTATCAAAATTACAATGTTCTGTTTGTATTGTGCTAAGTGAAGTGAATAAGTGTTTGTTTATACACTTAATATTATACATATTCCGTGCAGGTTTTTTTTTTGCGAATATAGGTTCACTAGACCAACTACTGCACGCCAATTCTGTATATTACAAAGTACAGAGATATCACATAGTGAATAACTTCGGATACCACAGCCAGGGGTCTCCACCCCACAAAATTGCCAATGGTTACAAGACAGATGTTTGGAAACAGCCATTTACATACATGTTTTATATCTAAATATTTTGTGCAACAACACATTGGATTTTATTTTATTTCATAACTAGGGCTGTAATATATGTACATTTTAACATTCTATGACACGCTGCACGCTGCGTAAGTCTGTAGAAGGTGACTCCCTGACGATGGCTGAGAATATCAGCCGAAACAGGTAGGAGTATACAGAAGCAGTATACACAATTGGTGTGCAGCAGCTGGTATGAGTAAAATTTATATGTTTATTTCCTAAATCTGTTGGCTAGTTTCTGAAGTTTTAATATATTTTTGAGACGCCTCCATTAATCTAACGGCCACTGCGTTTGCCTTAATTGCTGCTGAACTTACACGCTCTAATACGACTGATGAACGCCGAGAAACGCGAGGCATCAAAGCACTTACCAGGTGTGAGATGACCAAGGAATTAGTCTCGGGCTGGAGACTCACAGGGCGATGCATGCTGTCTGTGCCACTGTAAACAAATTTTAAACAATCTGCACGATGCGACATTTTGAGATTCTGCCTTGGTGTAGTTGAGATCAGGTAACCAAATCAAATCGAGAAGAATTAGATGAGCGGGGCATGTAGCACGTATGGGGGAAAAGAAAGGTGCATACAGGATTTTGGTGGGAGACCTGAGGGAAGGCGACCACTTGGGAGACCCAGGCGTAGATGGGAGAATAATATTAAAATGGATCTTCAAGAAGTGTGATGGGGGCATGGACTGGATTGAGCTGGCTCAGGATAGGGACAGGTGGCGGGGCCTTGTGAATGCGGCAATTAACCTCCGGGTTCTATAAAATGCTGGGGATTTCTTGACCAGCTGAGAAACTGTTAGCTTCTCATGAAGGCCTCTGCTCCATGGAGTTAGTTAGTTAGTTAGTTAGTTAGTTAGTTAGTTGGTTGGTTAGTAGTTGAGACCTTTTCTGTTCTCGGTGGCTGGGCGACGTTTCGAGGCAGCGGTATCAGTGTCATATTCAAGGATCCGATACGCCCTCTCGAAACGTCGGTAACAATCCAGCTTACACTATGCAACAACCCAGAAGAGGAAAGATCCAAACTGAACGTTTGCGCGACACTTAAAATGAACCTGATATAACGGAAATCACAACTAAACTTAAAATGCTAATATGACAGCGGTGCCAAATTACAAATTTCTTAGTTAATCACGGAACTGGTTTACGTTAAAGCATTTAGTATCCACTTTATTGAAAAATAAGATACTTAATTGAAATTTACATTAATAGCAATTTCTGCATTTAATATTTAGAGACAATGACATGCAATCCAAAAAATCTTGTAGGCTCCCTTATTGCATTTTGACAAAACAACTTAATTTAAAATGTAAAATAGCATAGTGCCGCATTTAGTACATTTATTTAATAATAGAATTTGATGAATCATTGTATATGTGAACATCAGATATCCATCACTTCGGTTCCCGGTTGTGCTGAATAAACTTTTCTTGTTTGTTACACTACTCAGGCAAATGACAGGGAAGTATCATCAAACAGGCAATGAATGCTTCTTTTGAGTTCCTTGTTACCCACAATTCGTGATGTTATCTGGTTCGACTCTACATAAACTTCAAAGTTGAAAGCGTGCCGTCACATAACACAAGTCTCACGCAATGCATGGCAGTGTCCTAAGGTACAGCGAAGTTTTGAATACAGCAAAACTGTGCGCATCTCTCTTTCATATTTTCTGTCCGTGTCACTAAACAAAGCATTCGTTTTTTCCGCTACTGCAATCATAAGTGACCCCGTTATATGACTAATAATTCGGAATATGGCTGTCTAATATTCTACCTCGGGAATGTAAATTGGTAATTTCATGTTTATGTGTCACATTCACAATACCTGATGGCCTGTTACCAGGTAGGAGGCAACCGCTGATTTTTCATTAAGTGTTGACGTCAATATTTTCAGCTTCTGAAAGACATTTATAACTACCGAAGTTACACCGAGCTACAGGCGATACTAAATTCTTCTCTGGACATTTTAACCCTTTAAAGACGAAGCGTATCTGTTTTATATAAGGACTCAGTGCGTGCCGCGCTGTAAACACTCTCCACTTAGGTTATAAAAACCAGTCTCTTAATGTTTTATAAGGCAAAAGTTGCTGTTTGTTCTGAGATCCGTACAAAACACATAAAGGCAATGTGAGCACCATGCAGAATTGTTGATTGTTAAACCTGGCGGTACATAAAGTTACCGCTAGGCTTCAAAAAGGTTAAGCACGAATGAAATTTTAATGTAATGGCAATATCATGGCCGAATATCAGTGATAACAGCTCATCTCTATCTACACCCAGCCTTTCTTTTTCCACAGGCGCGATAGCCCCAGTTTTCCAGGGTGTCCTTTTTGTCGAGGCTTCGCGATCACACTTAGACACACCACACTCGGTAGGACTCCTCTGGGTGAGTGATCAGTCCGTTGCAGAGACCTCTGCATGTAAAACACACACTCACATGAGACAAATATTCTTGGTGCCACCAGAATTCGAACCCGCAATCCCAGCAAGCGAGTGGCCGCAGACCCACGCCTTAGACTGCGCGGCCGCTGGGATCGGCATCTACATTCCCTTACCCCATCATAATGTGACCTTACCTTTAAAATGAAACGGTTTATAATTTATAGACCTTATCATTATGCATGAAATTCTATTCATCAAGGCCTAGCATAATTTAATGAACTGTTCGTGTTGAGCATAAGTTAGCTCTTAATGTTGCTCGTAGTGTTTATAGCGTCAAATGTGATTTCTGTGTAAAAGCGTTTAGTGTTAGCTGATATTGAAATTAAATGACGGTTTGGTTTTCATGTACTACCCTTAATCTCAAATTATAACTGCTATACATACCCCATTGTCTGTTATTTATTAAAGGAACTGCTGAGACATTCAAATTTGTCTTCATTACCGCTTTCTAAATATTAATATTAATGAGATTCATAATGGTTCTAAATTACATTTTCGTCAAGACAAAATTATCCCACAATGTGTAACGGTAGAAACTTTTATTTTACAAATTTTCAGTAAAACTATCGAAAATAATATAGGTCTCTGCGACGGGGCGATCCCTCGTCCAGAGGAGTCCTACCGACTGTGGTGTGTGTCTGCGTGTGATCAAGTGAAAATAAAAACCCTCTACATCTACTGTGAACAAGTAGGTAGACGAGGTAAGGACTACGAAACGAAACTATCGCACATAGATTCATGACATTACCAGCTTCAACAACTATGAGGAAAAATTTCAAAACCTTTCGGCATGGCTCAGTGACTGGGGGGATTCCTTGGTCGCCGACATGCAGTTGTTGGTAGAGGCTGAAATGTTCTCTTTTCATCATTTCCAGACAAGCTTAGAGGCCTATCGACCTTTGTATTCTCTTTGGTAAATAAATGACTTCGAAAACGAACCTGAAGTTAAGAATGTAGAGATTTTTTTATTTATTTTATGATGCTATCAACACTTTCTTCCCAGTGGTCGCGCGATATAAGGTGTGGGTCTGCTGCCACCCGCTTGCTGGGATTGTGGGTTCGAATCCCGGCGGAGGCATATGTGGCTGTCTCGTGTTAGTGTTGTGTGGTGTGAGGTAGAAGTGTCTTCGACGGGCTGATCACTCGTCCAGAGGAATCCTATCGAGTGGGGAGTGTCTGAGTATGATGGTGAAGCCGTGATGACGAGGATGCCCTTGCCCACTATGGGATGTTGTGCTGTTGAAAAAATGTTAATTTGTGTAAAATGTTATAGGGAAGTACTGTTTCTTTATCCAGGGCCTGTTGCTTTTTTTTATGGAGGTCAATAAAAGAGCTGTCGCGCCATTGGAAAACGCGTTATAGAAAACCGCGTAATAAAAATACGGTCAGATTATAAATATTTTGGCTTGTCTTCCAACATTTTATCTTGACATCGGTCGCTAAAATCGAGCAATGGGCAATACGTTTCTAGGAAGTTTCGTGTAATTCAGCGTTCACCTATTGATCAATCGCATTACAACCAATTCGCACTAACGAAACACGTCTAATAGCAGAACTGACCGCAGTGTACCCTTGGAACCTGAATATAATATGGGCAAACGACTCGTAGGATACACTCATTTGCTGAAGTCAGTACATTGAATATTTAACTGCAAGGCCGTGATCAGACAGCGACTGGGCTGACAGGGAAGCTGGCATCTTTCAAAGGAAAGCTGTGGAAGAGGAAATTGGAAGAAAATAAGATTTCCTCTTTCCCCCACATTTAACTTCCTGACGTAATAAGCTATTATTAGACGCGTTCTCAAAATTGCGAAAAACGACTATTAGCTTTGTCCATCCGTTCGTCTGTCCGCATGGAACAACTCGGCTTTCATTAGAGAGATTTTCATGAAATTTGATATTTGAGTATTTTCTCGAAAATCTATCGAGAAAATTCACGCTTGACTAACATCTGACAAGAATAACTGGTACTTTACATGAAGACCCATACGATAGACTAGTACCTTGCTGGATTCTTCTTGGAATAAGTAATGTTTCAGACAAACGTTCAAGGAAAATCAAAACACATTTTATGTTCCATAATTTTTTTCCCCGAAAACCGTGCTGTTTATTAGATAATGTGGAAAAATATGGTACAGCCAGACAGACCACAGATGACAATATACTATGGCGAATGCGCTTTGCATGCTGGGTAACCAAGACTACAAACACACACACACGGAATATGTAACACTTTTTTGCTTTTCCACGGCAAGAATGGTATCGCGAACGCGCCTCAATGTTATGTTATAGTGCATTGTCTGTCCTGTTGGAAGAAATAATTTCTGAGCTTACCGCTGCACGTGAATGTGCGGCTTGCTTGACGTCGACGTCTACGATCTGCCTGACGACATTTCACCCATAGTTGGTCTTCAAGAGCAACTTGTGAAGACCCCAAAACAACGAGACACTGCGCTACAGTTTTCGAAAACAAACAGAACCACGGATTTCGTGAGGGACCAGAGTGATAAAGGAGAAACCAATTCTGAGAAATGAGGCTGTCAATGTTTTACTACGCTTCTCTGCAGTCTGCTAGTGTGAAGCAGGGTTTTCATCACTTAGCTAAGCTTCGAAGCCGACTGCAACCAGAGCATGGCTAAACATGTTCCCTTTCCTTTAGAATATTGCCTTTTGAACTGACTCAGGACAGGACGTAGATGCTGGCTGACTGTTTGGAAGGCCAGGATAAAACTTTGATTTCTTAACCTTTTAAAGCCTAGCGGTAACTTTACGTACCACCAGGTTTAACATTAAAAAATTCTACGTGGTGCCCACATTGCGTTTATGTGTTCTGTACGGATCTCAGAACAAACAGCAACTTTTGCCTTATAAAACATTAAGATACTGGTTTTTATAACCGAAGTGGAGAGTGTTTACAGCGCGGTACGCACAGAGTCCTTATATATAAAACAGATACCGTTAAAGTGTTAAACGAGGGGAGTCTCTAAGAAGAGCCGAGCCGCTATCAGATTCTTAAGAATTAGTATTATTCGTGGATTCAGTTACATGTGATATTCATACGCTGAGTCAGTTTGCGCAAGAGATTTTGTCTGCCAACACAAGGTTTTTTGGACCGCGCAGCTTTTATGTCTAATACAAAGAATGAAATCAATATCTGTCCAAACACAACTCATTTATATTTATTGTATATAACTACATGTTTCGACCTATCTCAGGCATTCCTCCGGCAACATTCCCTCTAATTTATTTTTGACAGCTGCGCGGACCTACTACTGCTCTGAGCAGAAAATTTTACACTGCCTGACAACAGCGGAGGCACTTTAAAAGTTTTTTTTAACATGCATAATAAGAAAATTTACAATGAAAATTAAAAAATTCCAGCTGCGCGGCAACAATTCAATTTGCGCGGGAGCATTTCAGTTACTGCGCGGCCGCGCACCCGTTCAGCTTAGAAGGAACGTTGTCCTCAGGTTAATAATAAGTCTTCAAAACATACTGAGGAATAAATATACGTTACGTAAGTCCATAAACCCCAATTAAAATGATTAAAACTGTCAAAATTGTTGTTGTCATAAACAGAAACAATATATGTGGGTCGAGGTTCTACCGCAACTGTTACAAATACTGTTTACAGATTTTACTGTCTTTCGTTTCATAGTCCTTCCCTCTTCTACCTACTTGTTCGCAGTAGGTGTCGAGGTTGTTTATTTACATTTGATCACACTCAGACACACACACCAGAGTCGCTAGGACTCCTCTGTACGAGGGATCGGCCCGTCGCAGAAACAACACAAACACTGTAAAAGAGACAAACATCCATGCCCCCGGCGGGATTCGAACCCACGATCCCAGCAAGCGCTCGACCGCAGACCTACGCCTTAGACCGCGCGGCCACTGGGATCGGCTTGTACTGCCTTTGCTATTCCAAATTTGTCACAGCATAATTTCCAGTCTGCATATATCGATATGGCTTCATTCCAATTTCAATTATGTAAATGGGCTTCCACATTTGCTTATCCACAGTTCGGACAGGGAGTTGGTAACTAAATTATGGGTGGACAGCTTTATGTTGCGTGCTTAATACATGCTGTGCAGTTTGTCCTGTATCTAATTTTACAGACAGTGTTCTTTAAGAGCGAACTCTTCAATCCTCTAAGCACATTTACCAACATTGCAACTCTACTCCAAGTCTTGTAGTCCAGACTAAAAGCGATATGCTTTAATACTTATCTACGGATTAGGTACCAGGTGTGCACCAGAATTTTTCAGGGGGGGGGCCCCGCGGCTAACGCTGAGGTCATATATAATTTATGTTTCATTCTAAAAATTATGTTAAAATATCATGTAATTATAACATAACACTGTTTGCAACGGCATTTTATATACATACGAATATAACTGCATGTTCCGTGAGTCCATCTTGTTTTTTAAAATTTCACTAATTTATTTTTTTAAATTCTCATATGCTAGTCATCAGCCGATATCAATGGCTGATTTCGGCTGAAGGGCAAATCACACAAAACTTTTGATATCATAATATCTACAAAATCTGCGTTTTTTTAAATTTCGGTTTTTGGGGGGGGGGGGGCTGCAGATACGCAGCGCCCCCCTCCCCGCCTTGGGTGCGCCCCTGTTAAGTCCACATACACTCGTTTTGTTTCAGGAAGCGCACACTTCGTTTCTGCCTTTTGATGGCGTGCAAAACGGACGTAGACGCATCCTGCTCAATTAACCACGCTTCTGTAACTGGACTTACACCGACATATTTTAAGGTCGTTGTTACCTGCTCTGTATGAACGTTTACGGTGCCATAGCAAGGCTTTCAGATGTGTAAGCGTGCTTAATTAGTTACGCAGGAATGCTTGTGCTACCTGCTTGCTCTAATTAGTAGAGGAACCTCTCATCAAGAAGCTGTAGTCTGCTTACTGGTTCCCTGACCTTCAGCATACCAGTTAGTTTAATGCGCTGTTTCACAGTGACTACATTCAGCTTTTAAAGCTTGTATCATTTTACTTCGTGTTTCCGATAGCGAGAATGCTTATACCAGCCTTTCTGGAACTTTTTACGCTGGAGGAACCCTTGAAATAGTTTTCAGGTCTCATGGAACCGCTGCATAAAAATAATTGTATCTACAGGTCACGGTACGTTAGCGTGATCAGTAAGTTGTAAATATAATAATCTAACAATAATTATCAGTGTTTTTTGAGTAGAGAATGTTTTTTTCTGTTGATCTGTTTATTTTGGATAATTTATTAGCCGACTCTTTTTGCGTGGCGCCCCCTCCACACAAAGAATGTCAACTGTAATGCAAGTCAGTAGTGTAGGCACAGAAAACTTCAGTTTTCTTTCATTTCCTTCATGATTTTTTGACCTTATGCAAGTGGGCCTAAAAATCTTATCACAAATTTCTACTCTACAAGATGCTAATGAGTTATGGTGTGTGAAAGAGTAGTTTTTCCCCTATTTAAAACTAAAAGTAATTTTTTATCCAGCCTTTCTTGAAATTGATCTCTTTCTTTCCCTTTCATAAATTTTAAAAATTCGTGAAGCAAATATAATAAATTTTTGTTAAATAACTGGCGTAAGCCAAAACGGGATTTAATTTTTCTAAAGGTAGGGTCTGTAGATTTAATTTAAATAAAGGTTGTAAATTGATTTTAATTAACGCTATTTACAACGTAAAATATTTATTGACAATGTTAAATAGTAAAAGGTAAAGCAGTCCCATTACAGGCCTGGAGAGGCCCACAGGGTTCCAGGAGGTTGAGGCTCCCAGATTTCTAGACAGTCGGCACAGGAAGGTAGTAAGGTTGTCAGCCATACGCACCGGCCGCGTTTACCCCCGAGGAAGGATTCCTGGCACTCATTTATGTTAGAGGCTGTGTCGACACCAGGGCCATAGTGCGACAAAGAGGATTATGCCAATGAAAAAATCCACTGACATCATCGGGAATCGAACCCGCAACCTGCCGGTTTGTAGCGCAGTGCCTCAACCATCTGCGCCACCGCGTACCCACCAGTGTTAAATAGTACAGCTACTAAAAACTGCAAGCCAATGCAATATGAATAAACGCATAGCCTAAGACAGAGTCTGTACAAGACTTTGAAAAAACATTTTCTTACTGAGTGACATGAGCAGGCTCAAAACTTTTCAAGGGGCACGCGGTGGTGCAGTTGGTTGAGATGCTGCGCTAGAAGCCAGTAGGTCGCGTGATCGATTCCCAATAGTGTCACTGGGATTTGTTTTATTGACATAATCCTTCCGGCTGCACTATGGCCCTGGGGTGGACTCAGCCTCTAACAGAAATGCTTACCGGGGATATTTCCTGGGGGGTAAAGGCGGCCGGTACTTAGGGCTGACAACCTTACCACCTTCATGTGCCGATTGTCTGGAAATCTGGGAGCCTCAACCTCCTGGAACCCTCAGGGACTGTCCAGATCTGTACAGGGATTGCTTTACATTTTTTACAAAACCTATCATCAGGATCAGTGGCGTAGCTAGGTATTTTGGACCCCGGGGCGAGTAACCACAATGGCCGCCTCTAACAGAAATTAGGAGCTTCAATATGTCACGATTCCTCGTGGAATTTACTTCGTATTTGGCTTAATAATTTAAAATTTGTTGAACAATGAAAACCAGATTTTTTAAATTCAAAATACTAATGTTGACTCACCTTGGGCTCAACCGCCTTGGGCACCTGCACCACTCACCCCCTCCCCCCCTCCAGCTACGCCTCTGAAGAGGATGGGAAGAAATTAGACCGAGCTTCGATTATGGTACCTCGTAAGTACAAATCTAGCGACGTCCTGTTACGCCAATCCGCCCAGTTACATACAAATTCTCATTTAAACGCTTCAGTAAATTGCATATTGCACTGTACCAATTTTCACAAAACTCATATTACTGAGTGGTAAAAGATGGAGGATTGTTTATACCGAATTGCACCCAACTCATCTGAGAAATATGAAAACTGTTGGCAGAAATTGCTTTCTTCCCCTAAGCAAAGTGTGACTGTATGTGCACCCACCACTCTCACACGTGCTCAGTGGCTTTTTGCAAAGGACTGCTACACCTGATTTCATGAAAATCTAACAAACGGTTTAATCGGTGATAATGGGTCACAGACGGACGGACAGACGGACGGACGGACGGACGGACGGGTGGACGGATGAACATGGTTTCCAGGCAAGGCATTTGTTGTCGCTTCGTAAAGAATGCCTAGCACTTCTTGAGCTTTCTTTCTGTTTTTTTTATTGTCTGGAACGACAAAAATTTTAAATTTGAATACATAGTGATAGTTTTAGTAGCGTTTCTCATTAGATTAGTTTTAATTTTACATACGTATATATATGTAGACCTATACATTCCGAAAAGCAGAAATTTGGTTGTATCTCTGTCGACAGTAAGAGATACATCGGCAAATTGTACGTCTGTTCAGACGACCATTCTTGATTGTTCAATTTACGCCCTTACGCATGGAAGCCTTTCGATTTTTTTTAATTATCTTAAACACCGTAAGACTTACGGGAGAATTAAATTGAATATGAAACATTGTTTCACTCTTCTCGCCAAATTTTGTTCGGCTCATTTTCTGCTTCTATGAACACAGTATTTAACCCTTTCAAAACGAAGCGTATCTCTTTTATATAAGGACTCAGTCCGTACCGCGCTGTAAACACTCTCTATTTCGGTTATAAAAACCAATCTGTTAATGTTTTATAAGGCAAAAGTTGCTGTTTGTTCTGAGATCCGTACAAAACACATAAACGCAATGTGGGCACCACGTAGAATTTTTTACTGTTAAACCTGGTGGTACGTAAAGTTACCGCTAGGCTTTAAAAGGTTAAAGAATCACGCCGGAGATATGCGGAGAAACGCACATAGATTTCATGCAAAAAGTCGATTAGTTTTTTTTTCGATTTTAATCCAAACCGAGACGTACTGACAAATTGTAGCAGAGGAGGAAACTTTGGGACGATATGCAGCTTTTTAAAGATACTTTTTTGTCAATGTAAAATAACAATTTGGCGGCCGTGCGAAAAACGTATTTTTCGGGCTGATGGCTATAGCTTACGAACTACTGAAGCCAGATGTGAAATTTGGTGCGGAAGTAGAGCATAAAAACACTCACACATTATGTATGGAACACTGTTTGTCAGTTAACAATAATAAACATGGCGAGAATGCGTGATTTTGAGGTTATGTCCGACAAATGAGGAATTTGTATTTAAGTAATTATATCCTTCGCAAACTAATATAATAATAATAGTAATAATAATAATAATACGTAGAACTAGAAATCTCAACCCAAGGAAAGCAGACTTTATGAATTCTACCAGAAGCGCTTGTTAACCTTTAAAGCCTAGCGGTAACTTTACATAAGACCAGGTTTAACATTAAAAAATTCTACGTGGTGCCCACATTGCGTTTATGTGTTTTGTACGGATCTCAGAACAAACAGCAACTTTTGCCTTATAAAACATTAAGAGATTGGTTTTTATAACCGAAATGGAGAGTGTTTACAGCGCGGTACGCACTGAGTCCTTATATAAAACAGATAAGCTTAGTCTTTAAAGGGTTAATGACTTGATCCTTCCGGCCGCACTATGGCCCTGGGGTCGACTCAGCCTCTAAAAGGAATTAGTACCAGGGATATTTCCTGGGGGTAAAGGCGGCCGGTGCGTAGGGTTGACAAACTTAGCGCCTTCATGTGCCGACTGACTATAAATTCTAGAATCCTCAACTTCTGGAGCGCTAAGTGCTTGTCCAGGCCTGTAATGGGATTGCTTTGTCTTTACTCCTTTTTAAGTATTTTTAGATAAAATTAAGTACTTCAAATATTTAAGAGTGACTTCGATAAATTTTTAACACTTTATGCAAATCAGGCGGCCTCTCTGTGTTTTTTAGTAGCTCCGTCAACTTGAGATTTTTGTTACTTACATGTCGGAGGAATCAGCTACCTCCGCCATTAGAAGGACGTGAAGACCTTAAAAGTTTAGCTTTTATCAGTTTAAGCTTTTAGAATTTTACGCAATTCAAACGCTGTGTTTTTCATGATCTCAATCAACAATACATTTCTACGTGGAATAAAAGAACATCATTATAAATGCAAGATCACAAAGTCTGCATTTAAAAAATATTTATACCATAAAATGGAGTAAAATTTTCTGCTGTTACTACGTGAACACGTGTTCTACCCCAGGAGCCTTCTTCGTTGAGTACCCCATCTTAGTCACTCATACCAAGTCTTCATATCTGAGCTGTGTAAATCCTTTCCTTTATTTGGAAATCCACGACAACTCGTCGACCCATACAGACGTTCCTACCGAAGGCTTACAAAGCAGTAAGCATTACATGAGAATTGTATGATATCGTTTGGTGGGGACCTGTTTGCTACAGAAATGGTAAAGACGTTGCGTTACTAGGTCAGGGGCCGGCCGGTTTTCTGCCTACCCATGTGAGTAGTTCGTATTTAAACAGAGGAATGCCACAGGCACTCATCATTCCAGACAGTCAGGTGCTCAGTGTGTGTTGGTGCTGTACGGAGATACAAGAGTCTGGTTTTGTTCAATACAAATCGCATTCAACTGCAAGTTTTCTATTTTCGATTTATAATTTTTTTTTGTTAACTTCGTACAAATATTTCGAAAATGTGTGACGACGATGTGGCTGCTCTGGTTGTTGACAATGGCTCTGGAATGTGCAAAGCCGGATTTGCTGGAGATGACGCGCCTAGGGCTGTATTCCCATCTATTGTGGGCAGACCTCGATATCAGGTGAGCATAATAACAATTTTTTGTTGTGCTACTGAATTAACCAAATATGCGACTACAATCTTCATGTGAAATATAATCCGTTATAGACAAAACTTTATTGTGTGACAACTACAAGTTATCTGAACTACATGTTTCGGCCTAATAGTCGGCCATCTTCAGGTCTGACGCAAGCATATGTACTGTATTAGTAAAAACTACGTTCAGTGGGTTCAAAGATGAACATCTCGATATTTTTACGTAAGGTTAGTAGCGTAACCAAACAATACTGTTCATGCAAAGTATCATCTACACAGGTTGTTTAACAAGCCTATAAATTTGGGCATATAAAAAGCTGTGGTTTTTATGGCGTGTTCACTAAGGGGTATCAAAGGCCCCTTTAAGAATCTTTTTTAATGGGTAAACTACACATACGATATTTTATATTCTGTGTACCGTGCATATTATCAGATGTTCAAATTAAACCAACAAATGCACAGACTTGTTTATAAGTATATTTGATCATCCCTACATATGTTTCGGTAATCAAATTTCCATCTTCAGGGCGCATACATCATGTAATGGGTGCTTGTGATTTTTGACATACGCCCCCTGAAGATAGTAACTTGGTAACCGAAACATATGTAGGGGTGATAATATACGCTTACAAACGAGTCTGTGCATCTGTTAGTTTAATTTCCACACAGATGACACTTTGTATCGAATGTTATCTGGTTACATTAATAATCTTACTAAGAAGGCGTGGAGTTATCCGCATTTCAACACGTTGAATGTAATGTTTACAAATATCGTGTGTGCTTGTATCACACCTGATGATAGTCAACAATCGGGACGAAACGCATACAGTCTGCTTAATCTGTAGGTATCATGCAATAAAGTTTTGTATAACGAAACATTTGTGGTTGAATTATTAGCTCGCACAACAGGACGCTATCTGTCAAAGCAGAAAAAATATTCCAATAAAGATATTGGTTTTATTGTTCGCATTTATGGCGAGGCTTGCGTAAGTACTCTTATCGCTTTAAAACTATCACATTTAGATATGAGTTCAATAATTGTACTATTTTTTATAAGACTGTAAAACGACAGGGCTATACACGTGTTAGAATTGTTTCGGTAGTTTGTGGAAACGTATTTTTTTGCGATATTTGTGGGAGTTTGGGTGCGCCTTGGTATTTGACGATACCTGACACCCCCCGCCCCCCCTGCCCCCACACACTCACTATTCGTCCCAACGACAACCCTAAACATTCCAGAGCTACGGACGCATCCGTTACGAATAAATGGCGAAGTCTTTTTAAAATTTATTGTAGGAAGTTTTATGGAAGTCACAACTAAGGTAGCTGGTAATGAAAAGGAATTCAATTAATCGTTTAAAGACAACATTGGAGTACTTTTCTGCCCAGTTGTCCCTAATCCGAAACAGCACTGCTTTTTTTTTAAGGTTCCGGGCTTCGCCCTCTCGTCCTTCTGATAATAATAATGTGAAGATAAGTGTGAGGCGTTGGTGGAATGATCCTGAAGTGGAAAAACCACGTACGTGTTCAGGAAAAGAAGCCTGTCCTTTTTTTGTATCATATGTAAAGGTTCGATTCACACATGACGGAGAACACTGATTCCGTTAGAAAGAACAAACGGCAGATGCATAGGGACACAATCGCTGTTTAGTGCAAGACTTATGCGGAACACGTAAATACACTGTGTGTGGAAAAAAGAGAAATTTTTGTGTTAAACCTGGCTGTACGTGGGCTTATAGCAACTATATGGCTTTAAACCATGTGGGTCCGATCTGTTTATGGCAAAGGGCCACACCCGTTGCTGCGGGTTGGTTAATGGGCCGCGCGTGGGAAAATAACCAGTGATATACCTAACTGTCTAACTTACTGTGTAATTTTTACAGTATATACGTAATTTAAAAATGTGGCTGCGGGTTGGAGATCCATGCTTTAAAGTACTGCCATTACGAGTAGAATGTACTTTTCAACAGGAGGTGATTAAACATGTGGATATCGATGTTTATAATCGATCCATATCAAATAAAAATAAACTCCAAATTAACCCTTTAAAGACGAAGCGTATCTGTTTTATATAAGAACTCAGACCGTACCGCGCAGTAAACACTCTCCACCTCGGTTATAAAAACCAATCTCTTAATGTTTTATAAGGCAAAAGTTGCTGTTTGTTCTGAGATCCGTACAAAACACATAAACGCAATGTGGGCACCACGTAGAATTTTTTAATGTTAAACCGGGTGGTATGTAAAGTTACCGCTAGGCTTTAAAAGGTTAAAATCTAAAATGAATGATGTAAATGTAAAAAAATATTTCATATAAACTTATCGGTCCCTATGACTTTACAGTTGTATAAGGCCTCTATCAGTTATTAGGTGCTTTCATATATAGAGAAAAGCGCCCATTAGCTTCGTCGTGTCCTTCCGTTTATGTCTCTGTCCTTATGTATCGGCGCGGCTCCTTATGAACGGATTTTCGTGAAGTTTGATTTGTGAACTTTCAAGAAAATCTGTCCAGAAACTCAGATTTGATTAAAATTGGGCAAAAATATGGAGAACTTTACATGAAGACCTAAGATCCTTCTTGTTGTTAAACATCAGTACGAAATATTTTCTAGCTCGACAACGGTACAAACCGAACCTATTCTTGCATTTCCGTGGCAACACTGAATGGGTTTGTATTGTCGAGGGCTACATGTTGGGCACGACACAGAGGGAATTCGTTATTGCCTTTCCACAGCAGGAATTGTTACGCGAACGCGCCACAGTGTTACATTATAAGTACAATGCCTCTCTTGTTTTCCTTTTCATAACAATACTCTCAAGCAACCACTCCTTCGAATGCTGACGGTTGGTGTAAATATTCTCCAACAGCTGGTTGTAATTATATTATACACACAAGGGATCAAACATATGGAAGAGAGTGCAGGCTAATTAAACCTTCTAACGTGCGTTATTTTGTTTCTCGTTGTTTATAAAGAAGTCTATAAATAAATCTCTTAATATATTAACTGCATAGTTTAATTTTGTTTTTGTAGTCCTTCCATCTTCTACCTACCTGTTCGCAGTAGGTGTAGAGGGTTTTGATTTTTCACTTGATCACACACAAGCACACATACCATATTCGGTAGGACTCCTCTGGACGAGGGATCAGCCCGTCGCAGAGACCTCTACTTGACAACACACAAACACTCACAAGAGAAAAAAAAATTCATGCCCCCGGTTGGATTCGAACCCACGATCCCAGCAAGCGCTTGGCCACAGACCCACGGCTTAGACCGCACGGCCACTGGGATCGGCTGCGTAGTTTAATACCTGTTGAAAATTCAATGCCAGGTCGCATATTGTGTTGTATAAAGTGTATTGTAGTTGTTTATTCGTTTAGAAATAGTTTGTGACATTAAATTTTAAATGCCAACACAAATGTGAAGCAACACTTATGTATATACTCGTATATAGTGACTGTGAACTTCAAAGCTTCTGCAAATGAGCCACCGAGGCATACATGTACAGCACTCTGTGAATATGGAGTTTGTTGGTAGACTGTATCAACTAAAACCGTGTTATGTGTCCTTGTGCTATACTGGCATTTTCCTGGATGACCTGGAATAAACCACGAAAGAATCTCAGGATATCCTGGAAACCGGTCGTGACTTCTTAGCGCAAGCGCAGGTTTAGTGCGCGGGGGGGGGATAATTTCTTTTGCGTCTTCATTTCCCATCCCCGTTATTCTTTTCCTTTACCCTTTTCTTATCTTTATTTCCATTCCTCACTTTTACACACTCCTTAACCATTCTTTCCATTTGCCTGCCTGGTCATGAGTTTCATTGCCCTTTTCGTCGTCCCTTTATCTGTTTCGTACTTTTCATCCCTTTTTGCTTTCCTCCCGTGTTCATTACCCATCCATTTTAAATTTTACATCCTATTTGTTGGTTTTCTCTATATTTTAACCTTCCCTACATTTACGTTGAAATAAATTAAGTGAAAAGTGCTAAGAATTCTGTTAGGGGAGAGTAAGAATTAAAAATGCCAGGCTCGATATGTACTACATTATTTTGATATTATCCCTGAAATCCTCTTTCTCTCAAATTTCGATCAGACGTGAATCCCCTAAAATGACAAAAAGCACAAACTGTACAAAAACTCCGATATAGTGTCCACCCTTACTTAATGCCCATGCATATCTGTGAAGAGAAGTTTCCTAGCTGTAACTTGGGGGGGGGGGGTGGAAAAAGGGGTAAATGTCCGTCCAATATTTTTTTTACCTAAGCATGTATTTTCCTGGCTGCGGAATTGAAGAAGGGCAAATGACAAAATAGAAATATACTCTAAATGATTATTTCTGTGGTGTAAAGACAGAAAAAGTGAAAAACGTTCGTTTTACGTGACACAGAATATAGGCATGGTCGAGTTTCCCCCCCCCCCCCCCGCCTTTGTTATTAGCCAGGTTACGCCTATAATTTCGATTTAACGTTACCCTCGATATAATGCCACACTTTGCGGTGCACGAAGGGTGGCGCCATGCCGGCGTTTGTATGTGCTTATACGGGATGCAAGTACGCAGTGAGTCTGGTGTGCTGGTTATTACACTCAGAATACAGAAATGATTCTTTATGATAGAGTGTAAACAATACGTAATGTGTATTTGGACGTACAATCTTATGCTTTTCCAGAGCTTGAGGGGCATTTCTTCTAGGAAGAGGTCACATCAAGGGCGCATCCAAGGGGGGGGGGCTGCCGGGCTGTAGCCCCCTCCCCAAATCCCCAAAATTGAAATTTAAAAAACACAGATTTTGTAGATATTATGATATCAAAAGTTGTACCGTGATTTGCCCTTCAGCTGAAATCATCCACTGAAATCGGCTAATGACTAGTACATGACAATTTTGAAAAATAAATTAATAAAATTTAAAAGAAATACAAAAGATGTGACACTGTGATTGAGTCATGAAACATGTAGTTATATTCATATGTATATAAATGCAGTTGGAGACAGCGTTGTTGTACTTACAACATGATCTTTATAATATAATTTTTAAAATCATACATAAATTATATATAGCCTCAGGTTCAGCCCTCCCCCCCCCCCCCCAAAGCAAAAATTCTTGGTGCGTGCGTGGGTCACATTCCCCTTATTTCTGTAATATTATGTGGCATTACTGACTAATGGTGTCAGACTAAGTAGGTGTGTCCATAATGACTTGAGTTCCCCCCCCCCCCCCAATTCATACTGATCTCAGATTATCTCCTTTGTTTCAGGGCGAGGGTGTGTTTAAAGGACAAAGTGTAGGACTGTTATTAGAGTTGCAGTTACTCAAGATTCGCCAGAACACATGTGGCAGCTTAATTAACTTGCATGTTGGATATATGCTGAAATAAAAATGGAGGTCATATCAAAATAACGCGCACGCACGCGCGCGCACACACACACACACACAATAAAGTATGCTATTATTTTTATGCCACATGCTGTTTTCTGTTCTGTATTATTGCATTCAAAAAACGTTTAAGTTTATATACCAGCTTTATTTTTGGAAGTCCTTACATTATGGCAGTCTGAAGCTGGGTGCTGCGCAAGTATGTATCTCCTGTTTTCAGTTTACTTGATTTGTTGCACAGGGTATAATGGTGGGCATGGGCCAGAAGGACAGCTATGTCGGAGATGAAGCCCAGTCTAAACGAGGTATCCTGACTGTGAAATACCCCATTGAACATGGCATTGTTACCAACTGGGATGATATGGAGAAAATCTGGCACCACACATTCTACAATGAGCTGCGGGTGGCTCCTGAGGAACACCCTGTGCTGCTGACTGAGGCGCCACTTAATCCAAAAGCAAACAGAGAGAAGATGACACAGGTATGCTTACTGATGCCTGTACGGTAGCAGATGTTTTGTATGTCGCCATTTAACAGCTAGTATTTCAGATTTAAATGGTGTCTTTAATGCATAGTTTATTTGTGGATACAGCAATTTTTTTTAGATATTTCTAAATAATTGGCACCTTTAATACATTATTTATTTTTGGACACAGCAAGTATAATTTTTAGGTATTTGTCAGTATTTTGTGACATTTAATTTCAGTATTGCTGTAACAGCATGTCACTTATAAGTTGCATGCCGTAGCTGTTAGGGAGGTGAACACATCTGTAGTTGTTATAAGAGTTTCAGAGGGGTAAATATTTAGACTACGACCTTCTGGGTTGTGACACCAAGCAGTTTTGTTGCTTGTAACCCGATATTTTGAAGGACTCTGATACCGTCATAATCAGGGTAGAAGATAGAAGCAGCAGGTGTCATGACAAAAGGCACCATCCAGCACCTATGATTATTCTACCTTCTTCTGTCATTTTGTTCCTTAATAAAAATATAAAAGGGACAACAAAAAAAATAATTCTGGGGAAAATTTAACAATGCCTACTTTCTCTTTTCAGTCTAACTGGCTGTATGGGGAGGGTATTTGGGAATGTTTAAACATATGCCTGTGGTGAAAAAAGGCCAATAAATAAAAATCTGACTAAGGATTAAATCAGGATAATCATAATTCCTGTAAAGCTTGTTATTGTTTTGTTCATAAAAGTATTTCCATGTTGTCCAGGCTCAATAGAAACCCTTAATTTTTTACAGTACAATACCAAATTATCCCAAAGTAGTTGTAACTCATGCATAGTTTTTCTTTCTTTTTAATCTGTTTCGACTGTTTATTTTTGATAAAATCTTAGAACTGTCTTGTTCAATTTGCAACATTTATATGTAGTGCCTATGGAAGTAGAATAATGTTTACTTAATTTTCTTCCAAAAGTAGTTATTTTTTATTACAGATTATGTTTGAGACTTTCAACACACCTGCAATGTATGTGGCAATTCAGGCTGTTCTATCCTTGTATGCCTCAGGGAGAACAACAGGTATCGTGTTGGATTCAGGAGATGGTGTATCGCATACTGTGCCTATATATGAAGGTAAGATATTTGACGAGTTACAAAATGTTCGCGGTGAGTGACACTTGTGGCACATTCACTCTGTTTTTGTCCATAATTCACCAATAATTTTGAGGGTGTCCTGAAGAATAACAACTGATATCACATATTCAGCTTATGTTCAGTATCTTGTAACATAATTCAATTCTAGGTTATGCATTGCCACACGCAATTCTTCGCTTGGATCTGGCTGGACGAGATCTGACAGATTATTTAATGAAGATCCTCACAGAGCGTGGATACAGTTTCACAACCACAGCTGAACGTGAAATAGTTAGGGACATCAAGGAAAAACTTTGTTATGTTGCACTTGATTTTGAGCAAGAAATGGCTACAGCTGCTTCTTCTAGTTCATTGGAGAAATCATATGAACTGCCTGATGGACAAGTAAGTTAGTTCATATCTAGAGAAAAGCATTTCATGTTCTGGGTAGAGTCCAATGAGAACCTTGCTTACAGCCTGGTATGCAAGAGAAGTGGGTGTCATGAGGTGGACAGATGAAGAGAGAAACCTTGCTTCTCTTTCAGAAATCATGCGTTTATGTTTTATCTCAGTACATCACTTGATTCCATTGACTCCCTTTTCTGACATGTGCTTGCATACACTGTATGTTATTTCATGTCCTTGATTGCAGCTGATTTCCTAATTTAGACAGTGAAATAATACAATGTGATTGTTCTATGAACAACACTGTTTTTGTTTGGTTAATAGCAGGCAATACAGAATGATCTGCATTCTGTAACTCCTCATAATTAGCTTATCTGAAATAGCTCTTAATACCTCCTGTGGATAAGTTTAAGTAGAACTTATGTTGCACAGATGGATATGAGGTTAACCTTTTAAAGCCTAGTGGTAACTTTACATACGACCAGGTTTAACATTAAAAAATTCTACGTGGTGCCCACATTGTGTTTATGTGTTTTGTATGGATCTCAGAACAAACAGCAACTTTTGCCTTATAAAACATTAAGAGACTGGTTTTTATAACCTAAGTGGAGAGTGTTTACAGCACGGCACGCATTGAGTCCTTATATAAAACAGATGTGCTTCATCTTTAAAGGGTTAATTTGGTTGAGTCTCATTTTTTAATAATTTATTCATGCAAGAACATGTAAAAAGCCAAGTTCAGAATTCAGCATGGAATGTGTATCATGTTTAGAAGCAGTGTCAGCAATGGAAAAAGTCAGTGAGCTGGAAATCCCATGTACATGCTGAGAGTTAGAGCATACCCTACAATCATTATCTCTTATAACTGTTTTAGGACAGCGAAGTTGGAAGTCTGGCAATAATTCCCACAACTAATAAGAATATCGGCAAATGCTAACAATCTGACTTTTTAAATTGTACATGGACATGTAATGAAGGATGCATGTACAAAGGCTAACAAACTGGAATAAGCCTACATGTAACAAAAAACAATTTGTGCAAATGATGAAATAAACTCAGATTCAACATTTGTGTAAATATATGACACTACACACAAAATTTGACTGTTAAAATTTGTTCTGCACTTTCCAGTAGGTTAAATATGTTAACCTTTGTATTTGTGGAGACACAAATCTTATTCAGTCACCAGTGTGGTCTGTACACACACTTAGTTTTTGTATGATTCAATTTTCTGAATAATTTGTTAGTTAACTTAATAATTATTTTTTAAACTAGGTAATTACAATTGGCAACGAACGGTTCAGGTGTCCTGAAGCTATGTTCCAGCCATCATTCCTAGGCATGGAGTCATGTGGTATCCATGAGACGACATACAACTCTATCATGAAGTGTGATGTGGATATCAGAAAGGATCTGTATGCTAATACAGTACTTTCAGGCGGAACAACCATGTACCCTGGTATTGCTGACAGGTAAGTCTGGACGGTGTTTTCTGTCACCTGAACTAAATTGTGAGCCCAAAATGGCAGAAATAAAGAGCAGCTGTGTACTGCTTTCGATAAACACCGTTAACATTGTGTGAAAAATGCAAGCAAAATCAAACCAGAAGACTTGATGTCATAATGAGATCTCATGCAACTTTCATCCCCCATTTTTGCTTTTAACTGCAATACGGAATAATAGTTCTGTCATTCTGCTTGAGTGTATGTGTGATATGTGTGTGTGCAATCTGGCTGCATTAATAACTATAGTTGCAAAATACCATATCGACTGTAGTTTTAAAGCAGTCAAATTGCATACACTCCCACCATCTTCATCCCTGATAATTCATTAAACCATATTTCATCCTTCATCTGACACACACGTGCATGTGCACATACACATGCACATACACACCTGTGAAAGACACTACAATTGTAGCAACACACTCAGCGTTAAGCTTCCAGAACTTTGGTTCTTTGATATATGAATTACACATACTCCTTCATGTTAATTATGTGGTCGGTGCTTCTGAGATAAACGTAGAAGTTACAGAATTATTTCTGAGCGTTTTGAGTTCTTGCTATTGTTGTATTTGTCTGACATACATCCAAAGAACAAGGGGATCCATTGTAACCAAATATAGTGGATTTCCATTTTATATGTGAGTTACGTTCCTAAGACACCATGAAAACCCAGCATCGCGTTAGCCAGAATTGCCCTTAAGAATCTCTTACATTGCCCATAAAATACATGCTCTTGTATATACACCTTGTAATATGTATGTATATTATAAACATTACATACTATACAGGTAAAATACTGTATAATTTTATTTTTAATTAATGAAAAAGAGAAAGGTGGAAGATGAATGGCAAGCAGAATCACCCACATTATTTAAGTACTTCTATATTTTTTCTCAGGCACATATATTTAATTGATATAAGAGAAATGCATGTATGATGTGTAACTCCACTGCATGTTTTTCTTGTAGGAAGGGGTCCACTTAAAAATGGTTATTCTTTTAATGAAGTGGATTGAATTGCAGACACTTAAATTATATGTAATACTCTATGTTGAATTTCTGTATTACAGGATGCAGAAGGAAATAACAGCCCTTGCACCTTCAACAATGAAGATAAAGATCATTGCTCCTCCAGAAAGGAAATATTCTGTATGGATTGGTGGTTCCATCTTGGCATCCTTATCTACCTTCCAGCAAATGTGGATCTCCAAACAGGAATACGATGAGTCTGGTCCTTCAATTGTCCACAGAAAATGTTTCTAGATCTTCAAAATGAAGAAATTAACATTGTAATGTTTAATAAAAAATTTTTCATGTGACAGTTAATTGAATAATATACATATATATTTAAAAATGCACTTGAGGTACAGGTGACAATTAACTTATTATGAAACAATCTTTATATTAAACCAATTTTGTACATTGTGTGTTCTGTATTTATATGTTATATGGATATTACAATAGTTAAAGATGAAAATAAAATAATTTTTCCTATTGTCATTAACATCAGTCTTCTTGTAAGCAGATTGCTGTCATGATAATGCTCTAGACTTATCATAATGAAGGTACCTGATTCAAATTTCGGCCGGTTAACCACAGAATTTTCTTATTTTTCTTTATATGAAAGTGTAAGGTCATAGAACTGGCAAAGGCCATGCTTTCAGAATTTCATTCAGTGCAGACTAAGGAGCATTTGGTCTGTTTCAGGAGTTTACCTTTCAGAGTGTTGCCTATCCCTAACAGAAGCCTGGCTTCCTTTTGTTCTAGGCTAAAGGAACACTGATATATTTACAACTTGTCCTATCCTGTCATTAATAGTGCTTTCTGTTAATGCACATTTGTCAATAATTCGTTTCGCAGCCGTTACCTCATCTACCTACTCACAGTAAGTGTCGAGGTTTTTGTTTTTCAGTTGATCACACTCAGGCACACACCACAGTCGGTAGGACTCCTCTGGATGAGGCATTTGCCCAGCGCAGAGACCTCTACCTGACAACACAAACACACACAAGAGACAAACATCCGTGTCCCCAGTGGGATTGGAACCCACGATCCCAGCAAGCGCTCGGCCACAGACCTACGCCTTAGATTGCGCGGCCACTGGGATCGGCTTTGTCAATAATAGTAGTATTATTTAATGATGCTCTAAGAACATATGATAGTTTGATGATGAGGGATTGTACATAGATATCTGAAGCCAAATGTACTATCTTCAGCAATTTGTAGGAGGGGGCAGCTACAAAAATTCCCAAGAAATTAAAGTTGGGTATGTGGAGCTTGGCCTGACCAAATTTCCTGGGATCATTCTTTAATTGAATTCTCAGTCTGTGTCATGAGAACAAGAAGAATGCAACAAGGCCTATGAATAAATTTTTCCTTGCAGAAAAATGCATGAGAAAACCCAAAGTACTTGTATATAATGTTTGATTGGCGCCATTATTAGCAGGCCCAAACCCATATGTCATATGTTCTGCTACACCCAGGCCCTGGCCCATGAGGACCTCTATGCCAGAGTAGCATCTAAAATGAATGAATGAATGAATGAATGAATGAATGAATGAATGAATGAATGAATGAATGAATGAATGAATGAATGAATGAATAGTAATAAATAAATAACTTAACGTAAACCTAAACCTAAAGTCCGAAATGACCGAAACGGATGAAATGGACAAAATGGATGAAACGGATGAAATGGACGAAACTGAAGATATGGAAGAAATGGACGAAACTGATGGAATGACCAAATTGTTAAAAGCTGAAAACCACTGCTGTAGTCAGTGTCTTTTTTGTAGGTGGTGTTAACAAGTGTGACTGTATTCCAGTCTTACCACAGAATTATTCTGTAAGTCTTTAAGCATGTTATATGTGCTCTGAATTATATTTTTCTCTAGGAAAATCCCCAGAGCAGACAGAGAGAACACTGGCATTAACAAAGGGATGGAAGTCTTTGCTGGCATGGTGAACATTTTCCCAGAGGAACTAAGGGGTGCTTACCACAGCGCTGTCCTGTAACAAGTTAGTGCGAAAGTGTAATTTTTATAATTTAAAATAGGACACTATGTGCAGTATGTGCAGTAAGTTATTACTGTCAATAATGCACTATACCACCTAATAATATGTAGTGATAACCAAAGGGATTGGCAAGGAGTGTAGCATGCACAGGAGGTTTCGGAAATTACGTTTTTAGACCAGAGAAAGTGAATGGAAGAGAAAGCACTGCACTGACCATTGTTCACAACTCTATGGAAGAGATTAGTTGGGAGGCCTAGACAAAGATGAAAAATATTAGCATCAATGTACATAATCCGTGATGTTCCTCATGGGATTGATCTGGCTCAGGGTGCTTGTAAACCCAGAATGAATGTGCATGCTCTGTGTAATGTGGGAAGCTTCTGTATTTCTCGGGCAACTGCTTGCTTTACAAGAAGGTAATGATGTGGGCTGGATGACCAAGGAAACCTCCATCAGTTTCAGACAGGGGCAAAGTTTTGTGTTATCTTCAAATAATCCAGGAGGCCAGCCCAGCCTCCTGTTCAGTCCATGCTCTGAATAAAGTGGCTGGACCAGGGAGAAAACCTCTTATCTCTATCTGGTGCCAGGGGAAGAATGTGTGGAGCTGTATGTGTTGTGCCTCCACACCTCCCTATACCCACTCTCTGTGGTGCGTAACGAAATGTGGGGGCAGTTTTACCTTATCTGAAGTATCTGCCTGTTAATCAGGTATGTTGCTCACAGCACAAACTGTTGTGGGAACAATATGAGGTGAATTACCATTTAAAGTCATATACTTGTTCATTGGCAACAGTGACAAAATGCTGTTCCAAGTGATGAAGAATGACCATGTGGTCTTTGTCTGCGCACACTGTCGTCAGGATCTCAGTGACTTCAGATTGAACTTGTATTTTGTATCACAATTTGTGTTGTTGTTGTTGTTGTCGTCGTCGTCGTCGTCGTCGTCGTCGTCGTCGTCGTCGTCGTCGTCGTCGTCGTCGTCGTCGTCGTCATCGTCGTTGTTGTTGTTTTGTGTGTTGACTGTTGTGTAACACAGGCAGTGCTGCAACTTTGGTGTATTATGTTTGTATGCACTGTGAGAAAATGTTACCATTAGGAATGAAGTTTTTTATTCATGTAATCATAGTTATGGTATATGTATTTAATTTATTTTATGTAGTGACAGTTGTGTATAATGGAGGCAGTTGTTTCTACTTCCAGAACATTCAACATCGTAAGTAGTTTTGAGCGTGTCATTGTCCTTGTGGTATGAATTTATTGTATGTGGTCCTGGCCCTAAAATGTATAGTTATGCTGATAATGTTTGTAACCAGGAAGTGTTCCAGATCTGGCTTCCACAGTTTGTTCAAGAAGCAAAATATGGGAAAAGTGTACACAGCTGGTGGAAAAAGAATGCACTCTTAAATGCTGTGTCTTTAAAAAATGTACTGCACTTCTTGCAATTCAGTTTTCCCAACATGACATTTCCACCCACACTTCACTTTTTCTGTATGTTCTTTGGTACAGGATTTGACATGCTTATAGTAGTGAGGATTTCTAATGCAGTCTGGGTTAGGGCACAGTGTAGTCTGGTATGTGGTTTTGAATGTTTTTGAGGAGCATTCTGGCTTTTTCTTCACAGGCAGTCAGAAGATGGTGGCAGTATGTCCTGACCAACCTTGGTAGCCACCAGTCAGACTACACAGTCCCACAAGTCGGAGGACTATAATTTTGAATCTTAATATTCTGCATTTTCCACGCATTTCATCACTATTACATGTATTAGGCAATGAATATAAGACTACCTTATTATTTTACATTATATTTTAATATGAGCAGAAATATGTCGGAGAAAATACAATGTAGAATAATATTTCTTAATAATTGTATTTAGTAGGTTTGTAATAAATTTGGAGTTCGCTCTTTGTTTAGAGCAGTTATGAATGTTGAAGGAGTCAAGGAGAGGGTATGGCAAAGCAGGAGGCTGCTTTGCCGATGTCATCCCACATAGTTCTAGAAGTTACCACCAGGAGCATATGAGCCTTGCCGGCCAGAGTACCGCACGAAGCGTCGCATGTGGTAGTGTACCTCTACGTTTCCACGCAGTTTCGAATCTGTGGAAGGTATTAGTGTGTAATCTGTAGATTCGCGTAAGCAATGGCGGTGGTTGGGTATGATATCGGGTTGGTGTGTGTGGTGCTGAGTTTAAGTGTATGCTATCGAAAACTTTGAAAATACTGCATTTTGTAGGCGTAAGCGCCACAACAAACTTGTGTAATAACGAGGTAAGACACAAGCCGAAGTTTAAGGCCGAAATCGGATTTTAAGTCATTCTAGCAAGTATCCGTTACCGTCTTTATTTTGATTTGTCAGATGTTGACAGGTGATTAGTATTTGAATAATTTGTTTATTGAGATTGCAGAGATAATCTTCGTTAGTAGTTCCTATGATATGGGAAGAGGCGAGATTTAGTATGCGAAACCCATCTCCAAATACATTAGATGATTAGGAAAATCAGTTTTCGTATTTTCGTAAACTGTAGCAAACCTGTTGTACCTGACGTCGAACTAATGCCGCCAGGCTTGAGCGCTTTCTTATCATTTTCGTGGATGTCAGGAAACTTGTACTTAACGTCGAACCAGTGATACCAGGCTTTAGCATATCTTTACCGTGTAGAAATACGTACATGAGAGTATGTGTATTAATTTTTACATCTGTATTTCGCCCATGTTATTTGCCATGCACACAGGGTAGGGACTGCCAGTAGCATAGATGTTTCCGAGCTCCACTTGTTATATTATGATCATGAACTACTTATTAGAGAGAGATGTAGAACTACACCGTGTCCAAATTTTTTTCTGTATGTTGTAATTCTTCATTATTGGTCAGTGAATTTACATTTTATTCGTGAATCCTAGGCCAACACAGTTCAAAACCAATTTTGAACATGTTTCAGTTGTGACTTATAAAAGTGATTAAGCACTGCACTTGTGAGCGAAACAGCTGTGACAGTTAAGGTCATGAAAATTATAAATGTTTGACTAAACAAACTAGTATACCTAGTTACAGAGTAGCCCCTTATTTTTAATTTTTTCTCGAAGTTGACAACATGCATTGACTTCACAAATGGTTTCAGTTCATGATATTTGGATTATAAGCTATCAGTTTCTGTAATGGTTTATTATTATTTACCAAACTGGACATTTTTTACAAGGCTTGTTATTACAGGTATTGATATGAGTCAGCCTGCTGGGTGCACATCTGAAGTCCATCCAAGCTCAAGCCAGTCAGATGATGGTACTTCTCACATACCACCTCAGCCTCCTCCTGCCTCTTCTTCAGGAGGGTCATCTTCAGGAACTGCAGCGGCTGCAGATCAGTCCTCACGACAGAGCAATCTTCAGCGAATCCAGCAGCGTAAACAACAAGTGTATAACTGGCCTCATAACAAGAAGCTCTTGAAGCTAGCCATCTACTCTGCTTGTCAGGTTATAATTTTTACATTACCTGCAACAAAAATGGGTAACACAAAACCATGCTTCTGATTTCAAGCACTGGTCAGTTCATTGTGTCCAAACATTTCGAATTATGAGGCAGAGTTATTCCTGTGTTTAATTTGTAGTACACGATGAAGATTTATGAAAGAATGGCGGTGAAGCTCCATGTATTATTCACCTTGGCATCTGCCATGCCCCAGAGAAATAGAAAGGGTTCCTGGTACACAGTGGTTAGGAGACTGGAGAGTGGGTGTTCGCTGCTTTTGATGCAAGGGCAAAGAAAGAAATATGTGCCTCAGCTGGTAAGTTTGGTTCAAGTTCCTGGTCATCCAGGGCACATGGTGGCACATTTGGCTGAGGCATTGCACTACAAGCCGGAAGGTGGGGGGTTTGATTCCCAGTGGTGTCATTGGAATTTTTCATTGACATAATCCTTCTGGCCGCACCATGGCTCTGGGGTCAACTCAGCCTCTAACAGAAATGAGTACCAGGGATATTTCCTGGGGGGTAAAGGTAGCCAGTGCATAGGGCTGACAGCCTTACACCTTCATGTGCTGACTGTCTACAAATTCTCGGAGCCTCAACCTCCTGGAACCCTCAGGGCCTATCCAGGCTGCACTATGGTTCTGGGGTCAACTTAGCCTCTAACAGAAATGAGTACCAGGGATATTTCCTGGGGGCTAAAGGCAGCCAGTGCATAGGGCTGACAGCCTTACACCTTCATGTGCTGACTGTCTATAAATTCTCAGAGCCTCAACCTCCTGGAACCCTCAGGGCCTATCCAGCCCCTTACAGGGATTGCTTGTTTTCCTGGTCATCCAGCACAATCCTGTCCTCTTCGAAGTATGAGCACTTCAGCCGAGAGGAAAGGGATCCACTTACGCAGTCTTCTTACCACAGTAAGTTACTGGAAAGTGGGGTAATTTTATTTGAAATCTTTGCATAAATATACTGAATGAGCTGTGGGGCCAAATAAGCGATTTTTGATTGGCATCTGTTTTACCACTTTATCAAGTATAAGACTGAAGAGAATGGTGAGGCCATCTAGTGGGGTTTGTTTATGAAATGTGCTTCTATTCAGAATTTTATTCCAGATCAAGCCATAGGGAAGTAGTACGTTACAAATAAGAAAATATATAATGAAGGGCATAAGAAGTCTTTGTGCGATGAAAGCATGAAGTTTTCAGGTTTTGATGGCAGTTGTTGATGAAATGAGAGTCTTATTTTGGTTTTCTGCACTTTGGAGTGGTCAGATTTTGTGACATTTTGGAGGGACATGCTGCCATGTGTCCTGCTTCTCTATCCACTTGACCCTAATTCAGTCATCCTGAAGGTGAAGTATGTTCCTCCTAAACACTGGAATATTTAACCACTGCATGGTGTGAAGAACCCAAAATAAGGCCGTCATTTGAAAGATATAAAGTATTAATGTTAATTGTGTAAGGTTTAAGTTGTAAAAATGGGTATTTATGCATTGTTTTCTGTAGTGTGAAGCAAACAAAGTAAAGAATGCAAGTTTCTGGGTTTTTGCAACAGTGTGGATGGGGTGCACTTGATGGGATGTGACACTGTATTACTGGATATTTTGTTCCTGAGATTGCGAGACACGGTAGTTCTCTTGAGACGTCAGGAACAAAATACCCAGTGATGTGTCACATCCCAGAAGAACAGATACCTCAAAGTAAAGAACATGAGATAGGCAGTAGTCACATCTTTGAATGTTAAGGTTGCACCCATCTGGGATGTGACACTTTGTAGTTTGGTACAGGGCTGTCGAGTCTAGAGTCGGAGTCAGAAGGAATTTTGGGTGGAGTTGGAGTCAGTAAAAATGTACCGACTCAGACCTGATGTGCATATCTTAAGTAGGTACTAGCTACCATAACCATTAGACTTATATTTAAATGTAGGTTATAAGTGTAAAAAGTAGTCTGATGATTAACGTGATGGTGATGAAATATCATATTATACCATTTCCATTTTAGTAGGTTTACCAGTATTAATACATATTGAGCATTTATGAAGGAACTGGAGTTGGAGATTTATAAATTGAGGAGTCAGGGTCAAGAGGTTTTGTGTGCTGACTTCACAGCCCTGGTTCAGTAGGTAGGTGTCAGTGTCTTGGAAGAAGCTGCTACCTCCATCTTCAGGATAGAAACCATGTAAACTTATACCTTCGCTTAAAATAATAAACTACAGGTAAATATGACAATATTGTGTAATTTTAAATGTGTGGTGTATACTGAAATGCACTGCTGACTTCCGTGAGTAATCATATTAAAGCAAAAGTTACTCCTGAGATAACATATAGTTATCAAAACGTAGTAAGTTTATGAATTATTTTGGTTTAGAATGGCTCTGTTGGATGATTTGATTATTGGTGTGTGGCTCACAATATATTTAACCTATATGACTTTTGTCTGCCTCATTATTACAAAAGTTTGTGTGTGTGTCAGCATGTCAATTGCAAGTGTGTGGCGGTTTTTTAATTTTTGTTTTATATTGAAATGTTCATTTTCAGGCTGAAGACTGCAAATGCAATGGGTGGAAGACACCCATACAACCCGCAAAATCTCCTCGAGTTGATGTGGCACAACCATTAGCAAGTTTCACAGATCCGTGTCGCAGCTGCACACATGCACTAGGTATAAAATGCAGCATTTGTTATCATCTGCTTCAGCATGAAGCTACATGTTGTGACATGATTTATCATTGAGCTCACCCAGTTACTTAACTGTTTTAGCGTGATAGCACATGATTTCAGGTGTCCACTGCAGTGTAAATGAGATCCCTGCTTTTCTTGGATGTTTACGCAGTTACCAACATGTCGTGTTATCCAAAGACGCCAGGAGCTAAAACCTATCACTGCTGTGTAACATCCCAGAAGAGCAAAGATCTCGTGATGGCACATTATTTACAGCTTTCTGTATTTGTGGCATGGATTTAGCAATGCGTAGACACTGACTGGTTTTTATATTTCTCACAAAAGAAACCTGACTTCCAAGGGAATTCTTGTCTGCCTGTATGTCCAAATATACACTGAATTTTTACCCACCTACCACCCTATAAAATTCTGGTGCAAGAATTCAAATGAGAAAGAGGCAATCATGAATGAACTCAGGTGTGGTTTTTACTGTGAGGTCCTTGGCTCATTTTAAGCTATGGTAATGGAAGGTAGTCACATCTGTGTTGCTGTTTCTGCTGTTCTTGTGTCTGAAGTCATTTCTTGTTGGATATCCACGATTCTGATTTTAGACCAGCGGAGACAATATCTGCATGATGAGCAACATTATTTATTCTTGGAAAAGTATGTAAATGTCCATTAATGAACTTTCATTCATTTCCCATTTCATGTCCTGTACTTCATATATAATGTTAAAATGTGCATGTAGTATTGAGACTACTGATATTATGTTCTGACATTTGTCTTATTTAACTGACTTTTGTTATGCCAAAATCTCTCTCCAAGAAATAGGCATTTTTTAACCTCATGTAGCATTCTAATATTTAACAAGGTTTGAGGTTCATGCAGTGGTGTTGCTGAAGATTGAAGTCACCTGGTATGTGACACCGTGTCAGTTGGTAAATCCACCAGAACCTTTATCCGTTGTTTCTAAAGAGACTGTGGAGAGAAAACAATAAATGTGCGAAAAGGATTAAATGTGTCTGAAACACTGGAAAACAAAAAAACCAAGATTTTACATTGCCACTTATGCTTACAAAAATAATAAACAAATAAAAAATTATGTTAATAAATGCATGCAAAAAATTGTTTAGAAAGGAATTTGTAAGTGATATGACATGAAGGCTGTCTTTAATTAGAATCACATGTGAGTCATCTTGCACCGCTGTCAGAAGAAGAAGCAAATCGTCTGCTAGGAATGGTCGTTGATGTTGAAAATATCTTTATGAGCATGCATCGTGAAGAAGATGGCGATACAAAACGTGTGTACTACTACCTTTTCAAGGTATGCCTATTAATTACAGTTATCAGTGCCCGTGCAACAGTGAAGCAAATCAATTTGCAGTTTTGTTGATTAACATTAACATTTTATAGAGTTGCTGTTCAATTCAGAAATAGTTCTGTCCAGCTGTGTATATTAACCCTGATGGTCATATTGCTTACGTCATGGGTCTCCAACCTGGTGGGGTGCATGCAGCCCACCAGGTTGTATTTTGTTCCCCATGACCACTTTTGTGAATTGTGTATATGCTATAAAAATTACATAATACTTTAGGCAGTTATGTATACCAGTTATTGTTATTTTCCCATGTGTGGCCCACAGACCAGCTCACAATAATGGTGTGGCCCCATGCCATAAAATGTTGGACACCCATGGTTTATATGTTAACAGTTTTAAATCATTCTGAACGTTCTGGTGTCTATGGTATCTTGTAGGTCTTGTTTCATCCATAATTAATTTTGGAAAAATTCTGTGGTTTTTAAAATACACAAAAAATTATAGTCATTGTATGGGCAATAATGTGCAGATGCTTCGTCATTAAGTGGCCATGCTATAAACTTAGAAGTTCAGGAAGTGTTTGTATGAACTATAATATTCGGACATATTTTCCCTCTATGAAAAAGCATAAGTTTGTAAAAAGGTAAAATTAGTTAGTTGAAGATCAATATTGATAAGTAATTAGTATAATTTTATTAATAACATATTAATGACTAGCTACTGTATCAGTTGAATTCATAATGACAAACTGTGATGTGATGGTCCAACCAGTTACGTGTTTGCGGTATTAGTATCATGTTTTCTGAGAGCATTCATTACCTGGAATTCTGTGTGCACACATTGTCATAATCATTTGTAGTGTATGTCAGTAGTTATAAGTTCATAAAGTAGAGGATTTTTTGGTATTATTTTTTGGTTCTTGCAGTTATACCGAAGATGTAAAAAAATTCTTCAGCTGCTGTGTGAGGCTAAAAAAAGGACATGGAAAGTGAAGTTTTTGAAGTTTATTAACTCTAACTTTATTTGATGCATTTAAAATATTTTACTTGGAGTTACTCTTCTGCAGATGAGATGAGAAGAAAATATGACAGAGCAAATTCATTGAGCTGAGTGCTAATGTCACTAGTATACAACACATTGCACTTTTGTTGGATTTTAGTATTTAGAATTGTTACTTCTTGAGGTCTTCCCTGTTCTGGGATGTTATGTAGTGTTGATTTAACTACACATCAATGCTGCATAACATCCCAGAAGCGCAAAGACCTCATTTACACCATGGCAGCAGCCTAAAACCATGCGTGTTACAACATCTTGTACATATTCAACTGGTTTTCGTTCCAGTTGCTTCGGAAGTGTATACTAACAATGACGAGACCTGCCATTGAAGGACCTCTTGGTCAGCCACCATTTGAAAGGCCAAGTATAGCAAAAGCTATTACAAACTTCGTCCTCTACAAATTTGCGCATCTTGCTCAGCGGGTAAGAAATGGATTTGTCCTGGAAGTGAAAAATAAAATATTTAACAATATCTTGGTAGGTTCTTAAAGAAACTTGTTCTTCAGGAATGGCAAACAATGTATGATTTGGCCAAGATGTTCTTGCATTGCCTCAACCACTGGAACTTTGAGACTCCAAGTGCAAGGCGACATGTCGCGCCAGATGATGCAACTGCCTACAAGATCAATTACACAAGGTAATGCCTCCTGTGTAGTTTTGTGGACAATGAGTTGCAACCGTAGATTTTTCAGATGTTTGTCATATCAGACTATCAAGTCAGGATGAGCTTTTACAGTGTGTAATTCTGACTTACAGTAGGATTTGACATACAGTTTCTTCCCAGTACCTTCGTCTTCCTCGTGGTCTCTTCTGACTATTAACAAATTTTGAATTCTACTGTTTTTATTAAAATTTCATTTCTGATTTTATCCATTCTTATTTTTCTGTCAGCACTATTCAAAATGTCATATAAATTGCCTAGGTTTTGCTTTTGTTTTCCATCTTAAGGGTCCTCCCCCCACCTCCACAAGCATTAGAAACAGTTCGCAATACACTGTATAAGAGGATTTTTTTGTTGTTGTTTCATTATGTGTTTCTGTTCCATCTTGAATTTATTTCTCCACCTCTTTTAACCGTTGTGTTATTGAGATTTATTCTGACAGTCTTTCTAAAACATGAAATTGGTAAAGATGGTATAGCAGTAATTCTCTGGACTTGTATTCTGGAGATACCTGGTTCAGCTCTTGGCCAAGTTGCTGGAGAGTTTGGGTGATTTTTTTTCAACTAGGCCATGACTGCATCATTCCAGATCATTAATTAAGGCCATTCATCAACAGCTTCACTTTTCATCTGATGATATGTAGTCTCTGCATTTGAAGCATCTTTAAACTGTCTGACTTTTAGTCAGCTTAAATATGTTTGGTGCATGAGAATGAGTTTCCATAACACCAAAAAGCTGCAAATATTCTATCCTCACATGTTGGTGCAAACATTAAATTAAGATGCATTGCATGAAAGACATATTTTAAATAATGGATTACAGTGTGTTCTAATAAGTCTTGATGTCAGTTATAAGTTGATGTATGAAATGTGTGTTTCTGAGCTTATGAATATGCAATAACAGGCTACAAATTTGCACCTCATTGAGTTTCAAGAGTGGGAAAGTGAGAGTGCCCTTTTCCTCTCTTGTCTTAGTAGGGAAATGCAAACAGCTGTAGTTTTGAATAGTGGATTCAAATAGTTGTATGTATCAGCATTGTTGCTGTCAGTCCACATGAATGACTCTCGCTCTGGTTGATTGGCTCTTCATAAATTACTGCTACTGGTAGGTTCTTTACTGACACCTGTTAACTGGATTTCATTTTGGTCCGTGTCAAACAGTTTTTAGTGCAACTTTACAATCGAGGGATGGGTTTTGAAAAGAAGTCATTCTGCTTGCATATTTTAATGGAATTTGGTGTTGGAACTTGTGTATAAAATTCATTCTTAAAACAGTACTTTTTCAACCTCATGAGGTAAATTGGGCTACAACTTTCAGATATAGGCAAATTTGATTTTTCATAAAATATTTTGGATAAAATTGATAGAAGAAATGAAATGTACCAGTATTCATTAGCTGTATATATTGATACCATTATAACATCAATCGTATGGTGTATATAACTGTGTGTGTGTGTGCGTGCATGCGTGCGCGTGCATAAAATATCACTGATGGTGTAACTAATTTGATATACCTATATGTTATATTTTATGTCTGTTTTAATTGTGCAGGTGGCTGGTGTTTTGTCATGTGCCAGCATTTTGTGATTCTTTACCTCATTTTGAAACAACATTAGTATTTGGACGCACCATGTTACGCGCTGTATTCCGCTCTGTATATCGTCAGCTCATGGATAAGTGTCACAATGAACGTGACAGGATGCCTCCTGAGAAAAGAGTTCTAGTTCTTACACATTTCCCCAGGTAAATTGTAATGAATGTAGGATGTATGAAGTGTATGAAAATACATGGATCTATCTCTACAATTTTAGGAGTTCTTTTCTTGAATTTCAGAAAACAAAAAATTAATTGAAGTGTAATATGTGTCCTGCTGCCTGCTTGTTTTATATCAGAATTTAAGTTGATGAATTTGTTCTTTTAGGGAGGTCAAATAATTTTGCAGTTGTACTCCCATTAGATACTATATAACATTTACATGAGAAAGCAGTGTTGACTATAATCAGCATAACACACACAGCAGCCAACTTCATTCAAGTGGTTGTTGTTTAAATTTTTGTTCAGTTTATGGCTTAATTGCTATATTTTTGCTAAAATGTGTAATCGTAAATGTGTGTTGTGTTATGTAATGCAGGTTCTTGTCACTCCTGGAAGAAGAAATTTATGCTTTGAGCTCACCAATCTGGGATCCAGAATTCAAGCAGGTTCCACCCAGCCACCTGCAGGCATCTATAGAAAGTAAGGTTCCTGCTACAGCAGTAACAGCAGCATCTACATTAAGACGTGGTGGGGAATTCGAAAAGCTAACTGTGCCACCCAGTGATAAGGACAGTTTCACCACTGTTAACCTGAGTCCAGGATTTGGAAAGAAGCAGCTCAGGGAAGGTGGGACTGCAAGGTAAATAACTGAATGAGAGTGGTCTGTGAGAACCAAACTTAATGACAGAACCCTCAACAAGGGCAGTTGTTACAAGTTCTTGGTAATTTCTTAAGTGCCCCAGTATAAGCTGAGAATTTCATTTTACATATTTTAGCATCTGACAGAAGAGGGCTACCTTGCAATCATGAATAAAAGGAAGTATTTCAGGATTTTCATATTTATCCTTCGTAGTATGTACGTATTGATTTCAGCATGGGTAACGTTGCTGTCCTTAACACAAGCACATATAGGTAGTTAAGCTGTATTGTTGTATTTCAGAGCAGTAACTGAAAAACAAAAGGCATTTCTCCTTGAGATTATTGTATTTTTGGTAGATGATTTACTGGAACATTTTTCTATGTCAGCATTGTTAAGTATGTCAGAAAAGTGAAATGTCTGGGGAGCTTCCCTAACTAGAACTGTAGGGTGAAATTTCTGTGTGTGGTTCACAGTCACAGGTTGAGAGTTTTATGTCTGTTGTTTTTAAAGTTTTGGTGAAAAAAGAACACTGTCTGTGGCACCTGAAGGGGCCGGAAGTTGCAGACCATCTGATGCCAAGAAACGTCGCCTGGTTCCAGAGCCAATGGAAGATTTGCCAGAGGCAACTGTTGCTGAAATAATTGCTACAATTGATGCTCCTCCAAATATGGTTGGTCCTGAGGTATGTGAACTAAACTTAATTTCATCCACAAACCCCCAAACTCCCCCCCCGCCCCCCCCCCCCTTCTGGCCACCCTTTGCCTGTCGTGTCTCATGCTGACTTTTTCCCAAGTGAAATTCCAAATTGACTGTTCGTAAACTTTTGACGTTGGATTTCAGCCCCATCATTTCTTCACTGTGCAGACATTGAATTTGATTGCCACCTTAATGGAAACACTTTGCATGCACTCTGTTGATGCAAATTGTTCATCCCATTCGTATCTGTGATGAATAATGAACATGTTACACCAGACTCTTCTTTGTTTCTTCTCTCTTTCATTTACATTTTCTCACCCTGCCAGTATTTCCAGCCCCACTTTCCTTCCTGTCCATTGTAAACCTCTTGTCCTCCATTCCAACCCAATGTAATTATCCTCTTAGTAAAGTTAGAATGACTATTGACAGTGACAAGAAAAACGTTTACCTTACAATTACCAACTCTTTAGTACCTTCACATGCAAGCAACATATGAATCCACCAAAGAATATAACCAGACGTTGGGCTACTACCATGAAGCAGAAGGATCTAAGACCTTTTTTAAATTTGTCCTTTACCCACTGTTTATAGATTAATCTCATATTTGTACCCTTTATCCTACAAGTCACAAACTTAGAACTGCTGGTTTTTCCAGTGTTGTCTCCTGCAGCCAATCTGTGTATGAGTTATCCATCTTCTTGAAGCTGTAGTTAGGCCGTCCTTTTGCAACATTTGGATTCATTCATGCTCTTGATTTTGTCCTTCATCCATTGTTTAAAATAAAAATAAAATAAAGTAAAGTTAAAACACAGCATTGTAGGGACCAAATTGGTGCTAATCCTCAGGCAAGAGAGTAAGGGAAATGCTTCGTGTTAAATTTCTCCAGGTGAGTTTGTATATACTATCTGACATTTCTGGCAGGTTCTTTTTAGATATGCAAAGAAAGTTCTGAGATAAAAGTTGGTCACCACAGTTCTCTTGCTTTTTTTTTATGATTACTAGTATTATATTAGGATTATATAAAAATGGGTCTTCGAGAAATAGAGTGGGAAAGTGTAGGAAGTTCATAGTTTGTTTTACTTAGACAAGTAACTTTGCTGCAGGCAGTTTTCCCAGAAAATGCACCTCGGGATGAAACTGCCAAACAAGAGGAGTTGCGAGGAATCATCTCATTTCATGTTGTTGGGAACTCACTAACATCAGCTGTTTCCAAGCAGACCATGCTTTGGCTCATTGGTCTTCAAAATGTGTTCTCCCACCAGCTGCCTCGTATGCCTAAGGAATATATATCACGTCTTGTGTTTGATCCGTAAGTGTATACATTGTATGTGGTGTCTAATGTTAGATACATTTTGAAAGAAAGAAAATTAACAAACCATGTATTAGTTCTGTCATATCCATCTTGCCACTAACAGCATTGTAACTACTCATATGGTTCTGTTAAAACCCTTTACAGTAGCCCGCTGCTTTAGTGGTGCATTTTAAGGATCTGAACAAAGTTTTATGTACAGTTACTGAGTCAACAGATTTTTGTAAAACTTAGTATATGAGATGTTTATTGTATGCATATTACCATGTACAGGTTGCATTGCTTTTAATTCAGTTTTAGGGTGACTTTTCTGGAGCCTAAATGAAACGTTGTTTGATCACTTGAATTGGTTTTGATAGACTTGATATACGACGTTCTCCTAATATAAATATTACAGCAAATGAATTCAGTTGACTCTAATTTTTTCAGGTGTACATTATTGACAGCGCAGAATACATTTTTGAATGTATCAAATGTGTGCACCTTAGAGAAAAATACCAGTATCTTGAATAACAATTACAGTTAAAGATTAGTGCAGTATATATGCACCTGCAGCTGTGCACATATGTTTTGAATTTTGAAATGCGAGGAAATTTGTAGAAGCTGTGTCTCTGTGTCATAACTAGATAACCACATATGAAGTGGTTGACTCAGTTTTTTTGATTTGAAGTTCTGACTTTGTCTTCTGGGACGTGTTTCTGGGTAGTCTGGTAATACTGACGTTGTAGTGTGAAACTTGCTGCCTCCATTGTTCCTGATGAGAAGCATAGCCTTTCTGACTATGTACAGTTTCATTTCAGTTTTCGCAGCCACAATGAAAGGTATACCGTAGCTGGTACTTGTTGTATGTGAGGAAATACAGTACATACAGTAGAATTCTTTTTTATTCGGCACCCTTGGGACTGGGCAGGTGTCAGATTTGCAAATATTCTGGATTATCAAACAGTGCCTATACTGACATAAGTTCTTACAGGTGATTTTTGGTACTGCTCCTTTACTTGGACTGCACCAATAACCACAGGAGTATTCCATTTGGATATGTCCTTCAGCTGCTGGTGCAGGGGAATTAGGTTTTCTTTCTGTTTCTCCTGAAACCTCTTCAGTTTCTACCAGGGATGCTTAAGGACCAGAAGACTGTGGATCAGGAGTCTTCACAGTTGAAGAAATTGTTGTATTAGGGGAGAGTGGGTCAGAGAATATGACAGCAGTCGATGTAGATACACTTTCTGGAGGACTTCCAGATGTGGAACTCTTTCTCTCAACCGCCCAAGTGTCAAGATTTCCATGTTATCAGGATCTAGATTAAAGGAATGCTCATGTATTCACAATAAACTTCAGAGGTGACATTCAGAGCACACGAGTATCATACTGGAAGAACCTTGAATATGGAAACCCAGGACATTCATGAGAACTAATGCCACTTGGTGACTTGTTACACTCTGTGTAGCTTCTTCCTGTGTGTCTATATTTGTCAGATGACTGGTGGCCAGGGGCACACCCAACTGGAAGGGGGTGGGGGGGACCCCCAAAACCAAAATTAAAAAAAATACAGATCTCGGAGATATTATAATATCAAACGGTTTATGTGATTTCGCCTTCAGCCAAAATCAGCCACTGAAATCAGGTGATGACTAGTACATTACAATTTTGAAAAATAAATTAATAAAATTAAAAAAAGACAAGAAGGTATGTCACTGTGATTAAGTTGTGGAACATGTACCGGTAGTTGTATTTGTATGTATATAAATGCAGTTGCAGACAGTTTTTTGTTGTACTTACAACATTATTTTTATAATCTAATTTTAAAGTGAAACATAAATTTTATGTATAGCCTCAGGGTTATGT
>BLKM01012983.1:174450-196717 GCA_013340265.1 Coptotermes formosanus | reverse complement strand
CCCCCCCCCCCCCCCCCTCCAAGGAAAAATTCTGTGTTGAACTTGGTGGAGGCTAAGTGGAGCCAAAGAGTTTTTCATATGTGGTGACTGTAGTATGAGTGTTAACAACAAAGGCGTGTTCTTCTTGTAAAATATGTGATGAAAACTGTATTAAATGGGTAAAATGTTATGTGCCATAAAAAATGCATCTTTCATGGAAATTGCTGTTCCTCTTTTACACCATTTTTTTCAGAATTTAATTATTTTGAAATACTTTAGATGGGAAATGTTTGAAGTGGAATAAAAATATATCACACTTATGCAGGCTTTCATTAAATTAATGATTTGAATTTCTCAGGGATGATGCCATCCGAAATTAATTGCTTGTTAATGAATTTTACTTTTTGTCAGAATTAGGATATTTACTGACATCCCAAAGGAACTTGTCGCTTTCAGTATCAGGGTAGGTGGAGGCAGTAGATTAAACAGATGACATGGTATCACATCCTAGAAAACTGTATTTTCATATTCACCATATTGAGAATGTTGTACATTTGTAGTGATGTTTTAGGCTTTTTGGCATGGGCACAACAACAAGTTGAAAAAATGTACCTATTAGCTTTGTCTGTCTGTGTGCCTAAGCACCACTGAACAGATTTTCTTGAAATCTGTTAGAAGAGCATGCATGCATTTCTGTATCTCGAGTATAACTAACTAAATATTTGTCAAAGTAAGAAATGTTTAACGTAGAAGTTGTAGAGAAACAAGAAACACATTTTATGTCCTGTGCACATTTTCCACAAGTCATACAGTTTTTGTTGATAGTTAGAAGAAGGTGAAAGAACATACCAAGATCATTACGTTATGCTAAATTTTTGTGTTTAATAAATTTGTGTTTTTCAGTGAAGAAGATTTAACCGATGTCAAAGATTGAGGACTCCGGCAATGAACATAAAATATGTGATTGAAGAAAACATGAAGTACTCCACATGTTTTCATTATTCTTTTAACAATGTTACTTGTTTCAGGAAACATAAGACTCTGGCCCTTATTAAGGACAATCGGCCCATTGGAGGGATATGCTTCCGAACATTCATGACACAGGGATTTACAGAAATTGTTTTCTGTGCTGTAACAAGCAATGAACAAGTAAAGGGATATGGAACTCATCTTATGAATCACCTGAAGGACTACCATATTGGACATAACGTCTATCATTTCCTCACATTTGCAGATGAATTTGCTATAGGTATACTACTGTGTTTGATTAGCAATAAAGCCACAAGCCATACCACATGCAGACTGTTGACATCTTGAAGAATGAGATGTAGACTTTAACTGCCTAATTGATATATTTCTTTCAGTGAAACCTGAGTCAGGACATGACATGAAATTTCTGTTCTGTACAGTTATTTTTGGGGCATGTGGTGGTGCAGTTAGTTGAGGCACTGCGCTACAAACTGAAAGGTCATGTGTTCGATTCCTGATGGTGCTATTGGAATTTTTCATTAACGTAAACCTTTTTGTCGCATTATGGCCCTGGGATTGACTCAGCCTGTAACACAAATGAGTACCAGGAATATTTCCTGGTGGTAAAGGCGTAGGGCTGACAACCTTACCACCTCCATGTGCCAATTGTCTAGAAATCTGGGAGCGTCAAGCTCCTGGAACCCTAAGGGCCTGTCTGGACCTGTACTGGGATTACTTTACAGTTATTTTCAATATCCAGACTTCTATAACAAGTGACAAAAATCTTCATTTTCATTAAACTTTCAATTTCTATTGTACCTATGGCTTTGCAGAAGGAAATCTGGAAACCTCTTTGTATGCTGCAGCTGTCCAACTGCTTAAATGTTTGCCCATTTTCTGATCCAGTTATGGACTTCAGTGTTAATGACATCAGTTGGTAGATTTTTCTGAAACTTGTGGGCTGAGAAAATGCAGATTTAAATTCACAGAATTCACTGATGTGTCAGGATGCAATTCCTGCCAGGGGCAGAAGATTTTTCGTTCCTCCTACACATCCAGACTGGTTCTGGGGCCCACACAGCCCCCTATTTAATGGGTTTTGGAGGGTCCTTTCTCCAGTGGTAAAGTGGCCAGGGTATGAAGCTGACCACCGACCTCCTTCTAGTCCTGAGGTTAAGAATGAGTGGAGCTATACCTCTGATCCCACTGTATGCATTCGTGGCATGCTTCAGGCCAACTTACCTTTTACCTGTCAGACTCTAATAAAATATGTTCTCAAGCACTTACATATTTCTCATACCATAAGACACGTTTTTCCCTGGATAATACTGTATATAATTTTCCTGTGTCTTATGGTCTGAAGGTGCTTCAGTATGACCTTCATGAGATTGCAGCACTTTCTGAAAGGATAATGGCAGTTGTCACATTACTTGTACTTGGAGGGAGAAAACCAAAGTTGTATTGTTCCTTCACTGTAGATTCATTCTTCTAATGGAATTTGTGGTAAACAGATAAGGATTTTGTACACTGTGTAATGCTGGCTCCAATACATGATACAGAATAAGCACAGTGACCCAATCCATTGGGAACTGAGATATGCACTAGAGACCAGAACATACAGTGCCACAAACTAGAAGTTTCTGCTACCAACTGCAACAATAATTTTATTTTGTGTAAATCATATTTATTATGTAAGGAATATTTTAATCATATCTTAACCATAAGATTTTAAGAACTGTACAAGTTGTACTTTTTATACATAATTGACATCAACAATGGATCCTACCACAGACTGTAGAACCTTGTAAATAATAACTTATCACTGGCAGTTGGTTTTAAACCTGGTATATTGTGCTCCCTGAAGGTGGTACACTGGTACCGAAACATGTCGGAGCTATGTCTGTAATATCCATATGTATTTAATAATGTGCATTTGGTTGGTACAATAACTTGAATACATGGATCTAAAAAATGCATGGAATGGATAACTTTAAAACATTGGAGTTTGTGCTGCTGACTGTTACTTATTGTTTGGTGAAAAGTATGAACAAATATCTTGACAGGTTACTTCAAGAAGCAAGGCTTTAGTAAAGACATAAAGTTGGCCCGAAGTGTATATCAAGGCTACATCAAAGACTATGAAGGTGCTACACTAATGCATTGTGAACTAGACCCTCGTATAGTCTACACAGAATTCATTGCAGTTGTCAGGAAGCAAAAAGAAGTAAGTATTATGTTTTGTTAATATTTATTATTTGGTATCAGTAAGTTGTGACTAAGGAGTAACCACCATAATATGGTGGTGGTGGTTGCAGATTTAGAGGATCCATACTGTATTTTTTGTCATGCAATAACAGTGCGGTATTACTTGAAAATTTTTAAGTAACTTTGGAAGTATAACTCTTTCTTTGTGAGATGAATTGTCATGGCAATGAGTATCAAGTTTATGGGATATGGTAGCATGTATTTCAATTGATAGATGCCATTGTTTCAAAGTAACCTGTTTATTGCACTGCATGATGTTACATTCCAGAAGATCATAATGTAAATATAAAGTTCTTGTTGCTTAAAAATACAGTCAGATTGTTATAACATCATGAAAGGGACAATATTTTGTGTCGTTAGAAGCGAGTGTTGTTCTAAGCAAGAAGTATAATGTTATGGTTAACAGTGAGGAATTAATTGGTACCACAGAATATCTGCTGCCATAGACGAGGTGTCTCATAAACTGATGTAACTGGATTCAACTGTAATTTCCCAGTTACATGGTGTGAAATCTCTGTACACTTTAGGTACAGTGTACAATCTTAAATGGAAGAAATTTATCCTTTAGAGCTCAGTGTTAACTATATGTACTGCCAGGTTTAACATAAAAAACTCTGTGTTTTACACATACAGTGTATTTGTGTTCTATGTGTTTCTTACAATAAACGATGCAAACGTGCTATTCTTTGTGTGGGAGGAACTGAATACTATGCATAAAGTAAATTAATTCTAGTTTTTAGAGCAGTAAATTTTCTCTTTCTACCAGTACCAAATGTACTGTCCCACTGCTCCCCACTTCTTCCTCCGTAGTGTAGTCAGTTTAGTTTACAAAGAGTTAACACAGGTTATTGACTTGGTATCATTGAAACTGAACATGAAATGAGGGAAAACCTTAAATTTAGGTATATTAAGTGGGGTCTCATGGCACTGTTAAGTTATGAAATGTATGCATAGTGCAGCAGTTCTGGTGTTTTGTGTCTTGTTTGTTCATTGATCTCAAAAACCGTAACACTTACAGAAAAAAAGGCACATCTTACACAACAGAATGTGTCTCTGTGACAGCAGTAATTGATCGGGAAGTAGAGATAGTTGCTTGAAATTTTGACAGTAGTTTTGGGATGATTATGGGATGTGCCATGCAAAATATCAAAATCAGTCTATGGGATTTGGGGGCATATCCTCTTACTTCTAAAATACCCGAAGTTCCTGGCTTACATGGTTGCGTGACCCATTGTTGAGCATTCAGTATAATATAGCACAACCAGATGCTAGCATGGTGATAGATGAGAGTGATACTTGGTTTGCTCTAAGAATAAGGAAAGGACTGATGAAAGAGCCACAGAGTAGAGTGTGGCAATAATATTCAACAGCAGTTGACTTATTCTGGTATACAATTGTAGGTTTATTATACATTGCAGTTGTACACAAGACATGATTTGATGCTAGCCCAGGGGAAGACAGGACACATGGTTAGCTGGTTCTAAAATGTTTCGTTTCCCCTTACAGTGTTTGTTCCAAACATTGTGCAGATTGTTATTTTTTGTCTGATTTTGACTAGGATTGGAACTTGTTGACAGAGTTTAGTAAAGCACCTGGGTATATAATGTGGTAAAAATCTGCTGTAAGTAGGTTGATAAGTACAGATGGACAGACAGACATAGCAAAGCTAATAAGTCCATTCTTTTAAACACCACTCATAAAATGAGTAGTGTGCATTAACCCTTTAAAGACAAAGCATGTCTGTTTTATATAAGGATTCAGTGCGTACCGCGCTGTAAACACTCTCCACTTCGGTTATAAAAGCCAATCTCTTAATGTTTTATAAGGCAAAAGTTGCTGTTTGTTCTGAGATCCGTACAAAACACATAAATGCAATGTGGGCACCACGTAGAATTTTTTAATGTTAAACCTGGTGGTATGTAGAGTTACCGCTAGGCTGTAAAAGGTTAAACAACATATGTTACTGTCTTGTCCAGCACAGATCATTACAAAATCTGGTCACTTTACTCATAAGTGATGTGCACCACCTTGCAAAAATGGGTAGTGTGCATTAAGGGATTAATGTAATGGTGAAATGTTAGTAACTGGCATGATGAAAGCATAGTTAGCCAGTTTCTGTGGTTTCTCTCGTAGGTTGTCAAGAAATTGATTGAATTGAGACAGCAGGAGGTTCAGAAAGTTCATCCTGGTCTCACCTGTTTCCGAGAAGGTGTCCGGGGAATTCCTGTGGAAAGTATTCCTGGCATTAGAGAGACAGGATGGAGGCCAGTTGCTAGAGCGACAAGGGTTGCTCGAGTTACAGAAGAGTGTAATGATCCAGATACACTACTTACAACGCTTAAAAATGTTCTCACAACAGTAAGTTTTGAGCCCTGTAAATTATTGATACATTTTTGTAAGAATATAAATCGTAATTTTGTCCAATGAATCAATTTGATATTGTTTTTGTACTTAAAATACAGCTATATTTGTAATCCAAAACTGATGGGACTAAAGAAATCAATTTCACATGAACCAGGATTAATTCTAAGGTAGGAAAGATGTTTGCAACATGAATGAAAATTTGTATCTAAATCCAATTTTTTTCCCCATTAGTACCGTTGTACTGCCCATGCAAAGCATGATTGTGATTTGCAGTAATTACTGGACTGTTGATGCCAGAAATAGGAAACTGCATTACAATAGAATAGAATGATATCTTTGTACTATCTGTAAACATTTGGAGCATGGGAAAATATTAATGAATTATTGCATATAAGCTAGTTTCATGCAATTAGGTACATAGGCCATGATGATGAAATGTGGTACTCAAATTTTGGACAGAAGAATCTGGTATGTTCATCTTAGATGAAAAGGTCATTAGAAGGATGTAGTTTTATCACTTATGCCAAAGCTTTGCAGTTGCATCCACTTGATCGCTGTATACATAAATGTTCTGTTTTAGGTAAAAAACCATGCTGCTGCATGGCCATTTCTTAAACCAGTTGATAAGAATGAAGTACCAGATTATTATGATCACATCAAGTATCCTATGGGTAAGTTACATAAGAGGATGTATTTGTATTAAGTATCTAGGTAATGAGTCCACCAATTCATACACTGATAATATGATCGTATTAACAGACCTGAAAACAATGGGTGACCGTCTAAAGGCTCGGTACTACACAACTCGAAGACTCTTTATTGCTGATATGACACGGATCTTCTCCAACTGTCGCCTGTACAACAGTCCTGATACCGAGTATTATAGATGTGCAAATGCTCTTGAGAAATACTTCCAGACACGCATGAGGGAGCTTGGCCTGTGGGATAAGTAATATTAAGAACATCAAAGTTTTTACATTGGAAGGAATGACATGCCTGTGACCCTGTGAAGCCAGAATTAAGTGCCCAGTGTACTCTGCAGAAGACCTGGGATTTAAATGGCCACCCATCACTTTGCATGTTCTTGGCTGACGACCAGCAGACATTCAGTTTTCTCAGCTACATGGTTGGTTGTAATCACATCAAGATTTTGGACACCAGTGTTTCTATTTGTCATCTTCACTGCCAGGATACTTAAACCTTGGATAGCAGCACTGATTTGCTGTTTTATAGAAGGATTCATAGTTCAATGTTTTCTGGATCGCCTGCTGCTTTGAAATGTTGTCTTTCTAAGTTACTGAATGTGAACATGTAATGGCTAGGACTCCTGCTTTGTATTTTGGAGTTCACAGATCTTATCCTGTTTCAGCTAGTCTGACTAAATATTTTTCGTGGTTTTGCTAAGTCTCTCCTGGGAAATGCTAAGATGGAACCTTAACATCAGGCCATAATGCATCATTCCACATCCTTCCCAATTCTTGACCCATAATACCTCGCCCATTTGATGGTATGTAACATATGCAATTTTGGAAGTATCATTAAATAAACAAGTATAAACCCATTTGATATCTTAGCAGTTCTTGTATGTAGCTCTGATTGTCACAGATAGCCCTGTAACATCTGTTCACACATACCATATTCCTACAGGGATACTGTGAGAAAGCACAGTGTGATTTGATAACTGATACATTTTATCAGCAAACTACCGATATGACACTATAATGCTGACTGAAGCATTTGTACTTCTCAGGTGCTTGCTAACGTAATGGTTTCACTAACTGTTGACACCATTAATTTGAAGGGTTCTTCAGAGACAGTTTGAATAATTTTCTTGGCAAAGTAAGATGCTGCAATGCCAATCAAACCATAGGTACCTGTTGCTTGCTTGGTAACTTAATACGTAGTTTCATTGAATGTGCAAGCCATGAATTGTTCTCGAGAGTTCCTGAGAGAAAGTTTGATAGATTTTATTAGCAGAATATGGTAGTGCTAACTGAAGCATAGCTAAAGACTGCTTCATAACTTGATACAATGTCACTGAATATTCATGCCAGGAATTTGAGGAGTTCTTAACACAGACTGATGTTTTTGACAAAGTACAATGTGAGAATGCTGTCCAAAGCATAGATACATATTGACTGCTCCATGATGACAGATTGTTTTCAGGAATCACTGCCGTCTGGCAGTGTCAACTAGAAGAATAACCCAGGTGTTACTTAAAAATCAAGCATCTTATATGCAGGCTAATATACAATCACTCTAAAGAGCTGTCTGTGATTTCAGGCTTCCACCGTGATACTGATGGGATCTGCGCTCTTCTGGGGTATAACGCAGCGTCAAGCTACCCCAGAAGAGCGCGGATCTTAGTCTAAAGAGCTGTCGGTAGACATTCCTTTGAGTCACATGATACTACTGCTTTATACCTCCAACCTTAACACGTGCCAAAACATCTGTTTCACGAGAATAAATTAATATCTCTGTCCAGAAAAGGACTTGGCAGATACACATTTCAGTTCTGTATGTGTGCAAATTATAATATTAGTGCGCGGGTTAGAACAGGACTCTTTGCTGCTAACAAGTGTTATTTTGGACCACAGATGCATCTACAGCCCAGGCTCCTATCCAGGATAAATCTCATAAATCTGTGTAAATCTCATATATGTTTGGTATTATTATATAGCTGTTAAACATGGATCATTTCAAATACAGAACAGCCTCAGAATTTTTGAAAGTAGAATTTTAAGAAATGTCTGCTGTCCAGTGTGGGAGGAGGAAGCCTGGTGCATGATGTATAATTATAAACTATCTCTTTAAGGATCAAGACACAGCTGTTATGATGAATGCTGAAAGGACAAGATGGCTTGGGCATGTCATAAGGATGGATGAGGCAGTAATAATTAAGTAACATATTTGCTAAATCCTGGGGGTCACAAATAAGCAGTGTGACCAAAATCATGATGGTTGGCTCATGTGACAGACGACTTGGCAGATGTTGGCATTAGGAACTGGAGGACATTCAAAGACCCGGAAAAGTCGCAGAAAACTACTAAAGAAATCGAGGCCCACCTAGGGGCAGTGAGCTGCTGCTGATGACAATGATGAATGAAAATTTGGCTGCATTTGAAGATTCAAGTCCTCTGGGATGTTACACTGTGTGGACAGGCATGTCTGAGATGATCACAGTGCCTTCATCTTCAGGGTCAAGCAATTCCAAGAAGTCCAGTAACTATTTACCAGCTGCCACCAGTGTAACAACCCAGAAGACCGAATCTTCAGCAGCACTGCTGTGAGAACGTTAAATCTTGCATTGTATGTTATTACAGAGGATGAACACTTGTAGGTGCTATTTCAGGAAAAGCTGGACCTTAGGTGAGACTGACATTTATGGCAGACAACAGGTTAGTAGAACTGAGTGAGTGTCCAGAACCTGATAATATATTCGAAGATAGTTTAAATTAATCACTTATATTTTGCATTGTCAGTATAGTGACCCTGTTTGTACAAATACACAAACATTTTGTGGCAGAACTGATTACTGATAAAGTACCGAGAATGCAGCCCCAATACTAGGGGGTTTTAAACTTATGTTGTTAAAGTTTCCACCTGCCTTTATCACAATTCTGTTTCCCTTGTGACAAACACATTTTGATGCTTATGTTTGTGTCATTGTCTCCCGTCAGCCATGTTTTGTTGCTTGCATTGTGCCAGCCCTACTTACAGCCAACACCTGTATTATCTCACTTGCTGGGGCCACGCGCCAATTCCTAACACTTGATGCTCACGCAGTATTGTTATGCATTTATTTTCCACAGACAGATGACAAACACGTGTACTAGTTTAATGGCCATGAAATGTTACAAAAATTTAGTGGTAATTTTGAGTCATTTACTTTCAAAGCTTTCAATTCAATATTTATTGGTATTCTGAGAAGACAAAATCAAATACCATACTTACCCAAGTATAAGACAAGAATTTTTACGTAATTCAGCATTTTAAAATTGGAGGCAGGGGGGTACCTTATAATCATGCACAAAGTTAAAAACATTCTATTAGTATTCTGAGAGTTGTCTCCCCAAATGTTCTACTTCTTTATCAATAATTTTCTGCTCGCTGTCCCTGTGGCATCACATGCATAAACTTGGGGTGTTCATAACGGAAATAATTTGGTTAAATATATTAACCACAGGCCTTCTGAAAAAGCATGAAGTTTGTTTATAGGAACTTTCAGGAAAGGACCAATTCTTGCAGTTGCTTTATAAGAAAAGTAAACTGCACTTTTTCCTGTTTAGAAGGCTGTTTCCAATTCACAGCGAAGGGGCTCTGAGGCAGTTCGTGTTGGCCTACAGAAGACAGACAAGCCTGTTACAGTTCAAACTTACAATTATGTACAGTAATGATGCATCATACACGTTACTTTAACTGCTAATAAGTGTGATTCAACATATTTTTGCAGATGTCAATGACTCAGTTGGTATGTACAATACAATAAAAATTCACAAAGTTTGCTTCCAGAAACTCGCATTATGGAATGTCTGAGTCATTTCTAATGCAGCACTTTGATGGTGGCACATTCCAATTGTAAATATATGAATTTCTTGTTTTGTATTCTACATCACACAATCGTCCAGACTTTTTTAATGTGACAAACATCTTCTTCATTACTGTTTCATCATGTTTGTGTGTCACAAGATAGGTGTTTGAACAACCACGTGATATAAATTCGGTGTTGAAGCGTGGATCATGTTTCCTGGTGACATTTGCCACTGCTGACAGCCATACTCCAACTGATACATCTTCACTGTTATATAATCTGTAAAGACATACATTTGTATGCAAACATGTAATGACAAACAAAACATATTATTATCAGGCTCAGTTCATGGAATTTACCTTAGGAACTGGGCATTGACAGCTATAAAGTGTACCAATTTCTGAGACAGCACATATCCACCTCCCAAAGCATATGGTAGATAGTAATCACATAAAATCCAATCAGATTCTTTCCACTTCCCACTTAGTTTAACTTCTGCTCGTCCATTAAAAAACCCCCAGTAAAGCGAATGCCCCACTGCCAGTTTTATTGTTTGCACTTCTGAAACGACCTTATCAACTAGAACAAACGAATCATCGTCACATTTTAACAAGTACTGAAAGTGTTTAACCTCCTTATCAAGCCATACAAACGCCTGAAGCACTTTATGTGACAAACTTCTGTACTCGTCATAAACGTTTGGCAGCACTATCAAATCGTGATGAGCAGACTGTTCTTCCTCAATAAATGGTCGAATTTCTTCTGTTAAACCGGCACCGCCTATAACAAAATAATATTGAACGTCGGAATTGTTCTTGCATAATGAAAGCCAGGTGCCACGAATTACGTTTCTTTTATGTACACTGGCAGGTTGAGACAGAATTATGATGATAAGAAATTTGGAATTCGCTGCGCCTTTTCGTAATAAGGAATCGTCATGTTTATACTCAAAGCTCATTTTCTCTGTACAATTATCTGCACTTAACAAATTAAGCGTAAGAGTACAACCCAACACGAATGAGAATAATCCGGAGAAAATCACGGCTCTGCGCTTAAATAGGCGTAGCATCATAGCAGGTTAAAAAAGTTCTTTACACAACAACTGTCTGTGAAGCGTACTGTACGTAACTGTAGCCAAGCCATTTACTATGACAAACAGTTATCCCGTCAAAGTTCATCAGGACATAAACAACTTTCAGTCCCGACGTCAAACGTACGTTTTGATTTTCCATTCTACATTTCAAATTACTTCGAACACTGTCATACACCAGGGATTATCCACCATCAACAACATACCACAGCGCACCTATCGTCTGACACCAGTACTACCGTGGGTACTTCAACCCATGGCGTCCACCGGCTGGCGTGTTGTCGGTGTAACTCTGATCCGTGTTTCGGACAGCGCATCGTCTAGCACGTGGTCTGTGGGCTAGTGTGTGGTGCTGATGCTGATGGAAAGGGATTACATTTAATGTGCTTGTAATTAAACGCAGCGGCATACCACACTTACAGATTTACTGCAGCGAAAAATAACGCTTTTTCTTCAATGTGTGCTAGCACTGAGATAACGTCGGGTTGCCCTCGTGCTCGTAGCTGGGCACCCACAGCTGCACAATGTGTACGTTATAGCGTAATTTGTGGGTGTGATTATAAAGATAGTGAAGTCATGATCGAGAGTGCATTGGTGTGTGTAACTTTGCCATGCATTTTTCCCTTCTCGCAACGCAAATTTTAAGCTATGAAGGTGGGAAACTCGAGCAAGAAGGGAGACATGTCACTCAAACCTGGATAAGTGCTCTTTTATCCAGGCCCACGTTTATCAACTTTTAATTATCAATTAATTGTTTTTGATAAAACGTTTGCAACCTGTCGAAATGGGCCTTCCCAAGCCCAGTTTGGGTGCATATACGTTTTCCATACGTTGATAATCATTGGCATCTGGGGATTGATGTTCCTAGGGCCATGGTTTTGAGTGGGTAGGGCAACAGCGACGTAGGACGGAGGGAGGAAACATACATATGGTAGAACATAAAATGCGCATGTGGTATGATAATTTGCTCGTCATTTTTGTTCTTGGCACACCGGAATTAGTAAAGAACACCTAATGTTATGCATGTTGTCGAAAAAGGATGAAAATTGTTGACTTGTGTAATCTGTAGTGGCACTTCTGAAGTTCTCACGACTCGTGATGTAGGTAGTTTTGTGGCGCTCATACATACATACATACATACATTCCATGGATCCATAATTTTGTCACAAGACAATAGGATGTGGAATAAGTCATAAACATACAAAAATATACAAAATGTACCGAACTTTACATTGTAAAATACTTTAAACATTTTATATACAGCCTTAGAGGTCATTATTATAGGTTATCAGCACACATAAGAAATTCATCTACAGAGTAAAAGGAGTGTGCATTTAAGTATCTTCTTAGTGCTAGTTTAAATAGTGCCTTTTTATTCTTAAGATTTGTGAGACTATGTGGTAAACTGTTGAAAATTCTGATGCCAGAATAGAATGCACTTTTCTGAAAGCATGACAAGTTGGCAACTGGTCTATGAAGATGGTGCTTATTGCTTGTATTAATACTGTGTACTGATGAATTTGTTTGAAAATTGTCTTGATTATTAACAAGGAAGTTCATTAATGAAAATGTATATTGGCATGGAACAAACAAAATCTCCAGTTTTTTAAGTAGACTTTTGTGTGGAGTTCTAGGATGTGCACCAACCATAATTCTGATGGTTTCTTTTGTAAAGTAAATATCTTCCTGCTGTTGAAGAATTTCCCCAAAAAATTATTCCGTACTTTATAACAGAGTGAAAATATGCGAAATTAATTGACTTGAGAGTGTTAACGTTGCTGATGTGGAACATGGACCTAACTGCGTAACATGCTGCACTTAATTTGGGTTATCATTTGATCAATATGATCCTTTCAATGTAGGTGGTTATCAAGATTTAAGCCAAGAAATTTTGAATTTACTGTTTCTTCTATATACTTATCTTTATAACCAATAGGGAATGCACAGTGAATTACTCATTACAGATTTCATTATATTTGTTTTCTCTAGATTTAGGACTAACTTGTCTGCTGCAAACCATTCAATCATACGGCAGGGAACTGAATTTGATATCGTATGTAAATCTTCAAAATTTCTGTTAGAGATTATGACACTAGTGTCATCAGCAAATAATATTGGCTCTGATAAGGAATTTATTCTCAGTACTTGGGGCGAATAATCACAGTGACTGCCTCCTGACAGAAATTGTGAACTTTAAAAAAAATCACAATTATTTATTGAATTTATATGTTCACAAGGTGTCAGTTCCTGCTCCAGAATTCAGAACATTATATTGTATATCATTGAAATCTTGATTTTAATGAAATATTGGCATACCTGTACAATCTGTAAGTATGAAGATAAGTGTACTATTGAGACTTTCTAAAGAATTATTTTGAGAGTAATATTAGTCAGAGTGTGAGAAGTGATTAAAATTTGATGTAGGCAGTTGTGACAGTTGTAACCTAATTGAGGCTTGTAATTGTGGAGGCCCCAGTCCGAACCCAGGCCAGTCTCTGTGGGTTTGTGATGGACAAAGAGGTACTGGAATGGTTTCCTTCTCTGCACTTGGAGATTTTGTGTGGCAGTTACCATTCCATCAAGGTCTCCATGTTAAATTTTGTGTATCTACCACCAACGCTATATCAGCTTAGTAATTTACAACATTGTTAAATAAAACACCTCTCTGTCTCTTTCTCTCTCTCGTTGTTACTCTCTTCTCTTCCCTGACAATTTGAATATCTCATGTAGGAAGACATCTGTTTTGTTATATTACCATACCAAGTGAGGCTTCCGAACTGGAACTTGTCTCATGCCCGTGGTATTTTCAAGTGACATTTTGTGGCTGTAGTTACAGAAAATGAAAGCTGGGAAATACCAAATTTAAATCTGTCACTTGAAAATCATACAGATATTACAATATACAAATTCATTTTATAGGTCTCAGAGGACTTTAATATGAACTTTATTTCTTAAATCTCTCTAGTGAAGACACGTATTGGTATATAAAACATTAAGCTAATAAAGAGACGAACGGTAATTCACTGAATTAAGATTATAGTCTTGTGGGATGTGAAGCCATGTATATATTGCATTGAGAGATAGGTAGCACTGTTTGCAGGAGTCTGCTCTGTCCATCTTTAGGGTGGAAGATTTTCTTCATCCTAAGTTTTTGTACCTGTCTATCTAACAACAAGGCGTCACATCCTGGAAGACTGTAATTTTAATATTCATCACTGTGAGAACGTCAGATCTCAGGTAGTTTAATTCCTTCTGACCTTGTTTTTGCTGAAGAAATTATGTCAAGGATACTGAATTCACTGAGACCAGTAAGAGGTCGGTTTTCATACTTTATTTTAATTATTTTTCCCGCTTAGGAAAAGGAACATTATTTACAAATTCTTATCCTAAAAATCAAAGGAGGTCTGAATGCAGGTTTAAAAGGCGGTGGAAACTGACTGTTCTGAAAAATTTGTAGATGCTGTCAAATCTATGCAGTTGACAAAGTGTCATGAAATAAAGCCAGAAAGAGACAAACTTTTAAGTGTAAGGGAAATTAATTTTAAGTCTGTCTTTTGTTGTGACTGTTTGCTTAGTAATCCACTGACAATTTCATTTCTGACAGATTGTCACATCAGTAATGCAGTATGTACTGATCTGTAGGAAGATTAAGTACTGATAAGCTTGAGGCAAGGCCAGGAATCTTGGTAAATTAAGTTACAAACTTACCCAGGTGCCAGATCCAGAATGTATGCATTTAATTTAATGTTTACACTTGTTATTCAAAATAACATATTTTTTACTTTCAGATTCTTTTCTAGTGTACTTTCTTCCTGAGAGTAAAATATCTGGATTCAGCATTGATTATAAATAGACAGTAGTAACAGTGTAACTTATGTAACAACTGATATGTTGTGTGGGCTTCACCAAGCAGAATGATTCCTTTTACCTGGAGAAATAAATCGTTAAGGAGTTTCATCTTCAGTACATCACTGATGTACTGTTACAAGCTGTCATTGCTTTTCTTTGTGTCTTGTACTTGTATCCAACAATCAGCATATTTTTTTATCCACACAGATACTTTCCAGACTTAATGTATATAAAAATTACCAAAGTTGTGTATGTTATTCCTTATGTGAACAGACTATCACTAGGCCATAATTGCTTTACTAACATAATGTTAATCCTTGTTTGTGCCTTTCATGTTGTGTTAAACTAAAGAGAATAAGTGTGTACCTTTTATTTCTCTGAATGTTAGTAAGCTAGTATAAAGTGGAATATTGCAGTCATGTCGGAGGTGGTCTGGTGACATCAGAGTACTGAGTTTGCAAGTGGTAAAGAAATTATAAACCTATTTGAAGAAGATATATTCAGCTTTTGGTTTTCATAGTGTTAGTTTAAGTCTAGTAATTCTGAGTTTTCTGAAGTTTCCTTTGCTTAATCAGAATCTTAGAAAGAAGAACACATAAAAAAGCTGCACTGCTATTCACTTGGCAGATTCGTGTACTAGTACCCATTTTTAAAGTGTATAGTATGCACTGTAGTGTGGCAGATGTATTTGTTACATTTTTCTGTGAAACAAGGAAAATGTGCTATACTGTATGCTCTCCACCAGAAATGTATCCACGTGGTTTTCTTGATTCAGGAACTGGATGTTGTCTCACAGTTATGACTGTTGTACCAACAAAATGAAACTGATAGTTTTCATTATGTCCTGTAATATGTGCAACAAAAATTAATCTGCCATGGACTAAAAATGACAAAACTATGACTCTTTTGTATGACCGTAAGAGATATGTTACCATTAGTTAATTTGAATCACATGTAAGATAATTTTTAGTCATGATTGTTGGTATAAGACTTTAAAATTCAATTGTTATTGACTTCTGAGCAAAAAAAGAAAAAAAGATTCTTGAACTCTGAAGACTAGGCACAACTAATATCACAATATCTGGTTTCTCAGAGTAATGGACTGTAGTCAGCCGACTGTATAATGGGATTGCTTAGTGTTCATATTGTTGTTGAGTGTGGCCCAGAATTATTATATTTCTAAATTACTTTACCACTGTTCTTTTATACTGGTTAGGTAGGTGAAATATTAAGTATCCTCTTACATTGTTAGCATGTAAATTATAGGTTTCACATTCTTTAGTGCAGCCACTATTTTTCTTGAACTGTGCCATAAACCAAATTCATGTCGCATTATGATACAAACAATTCACTGGATATAAGGAAGTGAATGAAACATGCTAGTAGTAGGTTCTTTTTGACATACAACATGGGATAAAAATTGATGACGAGATTTGTGTTGTCAACATTGTTACGAGTTGCCAACAATGGTCAATCTGTATTTAATTACTGGATCTCATACTTATTAAATACATGTACCCATTTCTACCAGTGACAACTATGGAGGCAAGCAAGAATGTTAATGGGCCTCAGCAGTATTATAATAATGGGACAGCCAGAAATTATTGTCTTTGTGAGTTATACTTCCTATTTGTAATTAAATTACTGAAATTTTGGGATTATCTGGAGAGTAAAGAACAATGAAAGCAGAGTGTTGCTTTTTGCAGGTGTTATGTCAATGAGCCATTTCAAAGATATGCTTTTTGCATACCAAGACAGGCTTTAACCGTGGTTGTGGTATACGTCTCGTGACATTATGAAAAAAAGTCTTTTGTATGTAGCAACGCCTCACAAGTGTGGAGTCAAATATAATGCTAATCATTATTTGTATATTTGATTCTTATTTGCTACAGTTTACTTTATAGCGAAGTGTAATTCCAATCAGAAATAATTACAGACGTCTTGTGATATATATGAATACAATGATTTAGATTCAATATCCTATGTTTGAAGAGAAGTAAAATATGTCATTTACCCAAGCAATTTGTAGGATGTGGAATTTAACACTGCAGGGCTGTTGAATTCAGTTGATGTTGAAAACATTTGGGCCGGATGTTTTGTATAGAGTTTATACTCTTAAAAATGTTGTCCATATCAGAAAGAAAAACACTGTGTTATTTTATTTTTCCCCCATTGTCTTCACGATTCAGCATAAAATAAAACTATTCACATGATCACATCATCACTGCGTTCACTCCAGTTACAGACTCTATGTTCAGTCTTGACCTGACTGTTTCGTTGTTGATGGAAGGAGAGTTCCTGGCCGCCTCACTGCATTGGCTCTTCTTCTTCCAGACAGTAATGAAGATAGACGATTTTCACGTGGGGCGTCTTGAGTTTCTACAGTCGCTGGTGTTGCTACTCCTTCGGCAGTTTCTTGAGCCTCTTCACCACCACTCTGCTTAGCAGGTAATTCTGACTCAGCTGTGCCTGCAACATGAAATATTGTCACTGTTACAGTTACATTAGCTTCTAAATGTGGGCTTTGTCTGTTAAAAATTTCAGAGGCATAGAATTTTCTCAAGCAACATGACTTGAACACACACATATCTGTGGAACATCAAGTACTTATACTCTTAAACTTGACTTTTGGTCTAGGAATCATTCTGAAAGGAATGCTTACATGGGATTGCATTTTTTGACATTGGATTCTCAACCATTTAACACACTAGCGCTGCTAGCTGTAGTATTATAATTTTTGTAACTGCTTCCCACAGCCTGGTACAATATTGAATGCAAATTTATTTGTACTTGAGGTGAAAGGTGCCCACACTGTAGGGATTGTGCAAATTTAATGAGAGTGGGTTTTAGGTGGTTAAGCCCTGGTGCCACATTCACCCTTGTGGATTGGGTATTGGAAGTTTATAACTGCACATATTTGGATTCCCTGTTGAATGGAAGGGATCTTATGCAACCTGAAATTTCTGAAAGAATTTGCAAAGCAAACAGAGCAGCAACTGCAAAACCTTTAAGTTCAGAATTGTTAAAAAGAAGTATAAAAATGAACATTTATGTAACCTTTGTAAGACTGTTGTTACACATGCTTCTGAGACATGGACTCTCAACAAACGTAATAAAAATGTGCTCCGTATATTTGAAAAGGAGATCTTAAGAAAGATATTTGGCCCACTACAAACGGGGGAAAATACCTGGAGAATCTGCAGTAATGCTGAACTTGTCTAATTAATGGAGCAGACATCATAAGATTTATCAAAGCTGAAAGGATCAGATGGTTAGGCCACATACAACGAATGGATTCCTCAGGGATAGTAAAAAGAATGTTAGAATGGAAACCAGGTGGGAGCCAATGGACAGGAAGACTGAGAATGAGATGGCTGGATGTTGTGTGTAGCGATATGAAGGCGATAAATGTGAATCACTGAAAAGAACTGGTGCTGAATAGGTAGGCTTGGAATGACCTGGTTGAGAAAGCCAAAACCCACAAAGGTTTGTAAATCTAGTCGAGGAAGAAGGATTGGGTATTGAGCCACCAGATTATAAATAAGAGCAGTTCACTTAAACTATATGGCAGTTTGTGACAAATGCTGCTGAGTTACTACTGTGAGAAGTGAGGTACTTGAAAATTTTCTTAAATTTGTTGGTCTGTTATGTTTATTTATTAGGATAGGGGACAGTGTTGGGGCTGTAGTGAACGTGGTGATGAACCACAAGAGTCATAAGAGGTGGAGAATTTCGGTACTAGCTGTGTGACTGTAGCTGCACAAGAAGCACATTGCTCCATGAAGTTAGTTTAATTAGATGTTTTTATCACTTATTCACTTAAAATTAACTGTTTTATGCACTATTTTTTGTTGTAGAGGTTGTCACAGTGTTACAGAAGTGTCTACAGGCTGCACAGAACACGTTGGTTGGGACTGTGGCTTGAGGGCTTTTGCTTTGTGTGCTTATTCTGCACACTTGGACTGCTGGATATTGTGAATTAACTGAATATTTTTTCCCATAAATTTGTTACCTTCAGAATCGTGAGGTTCAGCTGCCTCAGAATCCTTCGTTTCTGGGGTTGGATTGAGGGGGCGTCTCTTGGGAAGTAATGAAGACACCAAGTGGCGGCGATTGTTGCTGCTGGCTGGGGGTGCAGCAGTAGTTTTTACAGTACCAGTCACATGTAGCCGTGGACGACTCCGTAAACGTGTGAGTGCGTCTGGAACTGGTGTTGTTACTGTTTCTTGTGGCTGTATGAATGGGAAGTAAAATATTGTATTAAACCTTTTGAATATTAGATTCATATGCAACTTACATTATGGCATCTATACTTGAAGGTTAGACATTGCTGGTTACAGGAGCCTCCTGAGGTAGTTCCATCCTTCTTCCTTCCTGGCTACGTGTGTTCCTAGGAGTGAGCTTAATAGTGTTGTCCTTCTGTCACCTTCACTTTCCAAGTGGATATTTCCCAAGTGGTTCCTCCATCAAAATTCTGTGTGCTTGCCCTGACTCCTTCAAGCGGGACAGTACACGTTTTATAGAAATAAATGCTGAGAAATGTAACTACAGTAAGGTATACAGTTCCTATATCCCTCTGACACATGGCATGACTTGACTTGAGTGATGTTATGGTGTCTGCCTTTGCAGCATCTTGGTCAGTCAGACTTAGTTGTTTGTAACTGGACTTGATTTGGTTACTGTGCCTGCACTGTAAGCATGTATTATGTGATAATATTCATGATGGAAGAAACCTTGTGAGTAAAAGCAAATATATGGTAAACCTGTACAACAAATTACTGCATGTGTTTGACTTAGTAACTTGGTTCTACAAGTACAGTTTTGTTAAGTGTCTTATTTAATGATGCTGTTAATTGCTGAGGTCATGTAGCATTGGTGATAGATGATGAATGGGCATGGATCATTGGTGGAATGATACTGACAGCTCATAACTGGAGTACATGGAGAAAATCCTATCCCAATGCCACTTTGCCTACTGTTCTGTTGGAAAAGTAACAAGCTGTTCTTGAACTTCTCATTTTTGTTTAGGTAAGTTACTGCAATTCAAAATGACATCTTTGCAGGTGGAAAAAACCTTAAGCCCAGTTAGTAAGGTGATTGGCTACAGGCGGGATGTACAAGATCCAGTTTCTAGAACATGCAGGTATATTTATTTTTATTGCCTCTTATGAAAAATGTCTTAGGTCTTACCCAACATTGTAATCTTGTTGCTTTCCCATTGATGCTGTGCAGTCTCAGAATTTGTCAAGAATTAAACACTACTCTTGAGCTACCCGCCCATGCACCATAGTTTTATCGTATATCGTAATCTTCACATCTGACCTCCAGGATGTGCCACAGACATCCATGCGCATATACTAAGGCGCTGCCAAGTGCATATCACCACCACCAATAGTGGCTTCCCATTCCAGTCCTCCTTTCACTGCCCTTGTCGTATGTACCTGTATAATATACCCATATCTTGCCATGCGGTTAAACCTGTAGGACTGTTTGACCCTGAAGATGAAGGTGCTATCCTCCTTTGAAGTGTCAGTAACTGTTTACCAGTCAACCCAGCATGACATTCCAGAGGACCTGAATGTCTGTGTGATGCCAGTTTTTGTGTCTGTATATTACAAATGGGGCAGTGTCGTAATTTTGGAATGTGTTCAGTGTAAGCTTCCTTAACCCTTTGAAGACGAAGCGTGTCTGTTTTATATAAGGACTCAGTGCATACCGTGCTGTACACACTCTCCACTTTGGTTATAAAAACCAGTCTCTTAATGTTTTATAAGGCAAAAGTTGCTGTTTGTTCTGAGATCCATACAAAACAAATAAACGTAAGGTGGGCACCACATAGAATTTGTGAATGGTAAACCTCATGGTATGTAAAGTTACTGCTAGGCTTTAAAAGGTTAAGCATATGTTGAGTATTTAAAAAGTGTATACAATAAATTAAAACTGTATTCATTGGAGAACTAGTATTGCTTATGTATGTTGAAAATTTTCCAACAGAGTACAGAATTTCGGTGAAAAATGTGATGTAAAGATGACACTTGAACTGATTTTGCCTGTAATATCTGTGTTACTTACTTCCTGGGCCTCTGACTGTGAATCGTCAGCTGTTGTTGGATGACTTGCTTGATCATTTCCTTCTTGTTCAGGCTCAGTTGGAGCAGCTTGTGTCGTGGCCGCAGATGTGGTTGCTGCGCCTGGCCTTGGACGACCACCAATATTGATTTTAGGTCCAGGACGAAGTGGTCGAGGACCAGCATTGATGTTTAGTCGGCCCCTGAAACGTTCAGTACATTATGTGTTACAGTAAACAGCACAGTCAAGACTTTTGAAGCTTTAATTGCAATTAAAATTTGATGTAGTATGTGTTGTTGAATTTTGGCATTATGTGGAATTCAGCTGTGTCTCCAACATTGACGTGATGGCAACACAGCCCACTTTCAGCAGTCCATATACACACTGTGCTGATACCCAGAAGAACGAACAGCATTAGCATGGTACAGTAGTCAGATTGTTGACCGATTTTTGGCTGATTTAGGTCAAGATCAGTGAGTTTTGAGGCTGCCATACCACTGAATATACAAGGTGTTTAAATTATGACACTGTGGACATGATTGTAAAAATGAGTGAGGCAAGGCTAGTCCAGCAAGGCAGTCCAAGCGTGAATGTCGTGCTGTCTTCTGGCATGTCTCACACAATAATCCCCACCCCCAGTGGACTGGCATTGAAATGTATGACTTATGATTTACAGTACAGAACAGCTCTCATTTATGACCTAATCACCTGCTAAAAATTTATCCTACATTTAATGCTACCATAGATATTACCCAGAATTTCTTGGTGTTGATGCACCCTGAAAGTTGATGATAAATTATTGAAAATATTTCATAGTATAGGATCATTATTTGACAGAAAGAAGAGTAGAAACCAAGTGTATTGATAGAAGAAAAATTTATGACATGTTTAGCTGCAAAATCTGGCATGTCACTGGGATCTGATCACACAGTAACAAAACTTCTGAAATTAAAATTGTGTAAGCTAACTGTTTTTCAGAGACTTACTAATCCTGGCAGTGGCACTAGGATTTGATTCTGTCAGTGGGTGCAGTTTAACAGGTTAACTTCAAGGGGGGGGGGGGGGGGGGGGGGGGGGGGGGGGGGGGGGGGGGGGGGGGGGGGGGGGGGGGGGGGGGGGGGGGGGGGGGGGGGGGGGGGGGGGGGGGGGGG
>BLKM01012983.1:20635-174408 GCA_013340265.1 Coptotermes formosanus | reverse complement strand
TTTAACTGTTTAACTAAAAGGCCCCCCCCCCCCCCCCCCCGCCAACCACCAAAATAAAAGTCGCGTGAACTACAAGGACATGGTGTGTAAATCACGAAGGTTCCTAAGAATGACAACTAGGTGTGTCTGGAAACATACAAAACTGAAGATCAGTAAGTCATGGTACTATATTTACTTGATTACAAGGCAAAGTGAATGTGTGTTTGCCACCGATTGTTATATACATCAAAATGAAAAATATAAAAGTTAGGATTTTTAGCAGTTCAGCAGTTCTGCTACATGTGATCCAAAATCCGCCTATGTACGCTGAAACTGAGCTGCACCTATAAATTAATATAAAGATGCTGCTTACACTAATATTTACTGTTAATCAGCTACAGTCATTCTCTTGCCAACTATGTAGCTTAAAATTCAGCTGCATTTTGCTGCATATGGCTACAGTTGGTAATGCTGGGAAGAAGGACAAGCACTCCAACCATTTCTGAGAGATTTGAAGTTGTCATGCCTTGTTTCTAAGGATTCAGGCCTCCTGGGATATGCTATGTTGTTGGATGAGTGCTTTGTGGTAGGGCCTTCCTCTGCAGGGGTCAAAGGCCATGATCACCACAGTACAAAGTTCAGTGGAGCCCTGGAAACAAGGTCTTGTTGTGGCACAAACAGCATGCTAATGCATTGCTGTAGCTGGCGTGGCTATGTGGCTGTGTTAGAACCACACAGATGGCAGAGAAAGGTAGTTCTGCTTGCAAGTGTTATTACATGTGAGCTGAGTGTGGTATTTCAAATAAACGTACTTTGTGTGGAATAAGTTTCAGATGTTGATGCAGGAATTTTTACATTTATGAATTTCTGAGGCAGTTTCAGCATATTGTTAACACAGTGTAAGAGGATGTTATCAATATTGCAAATGTCTGAAGGTTGTATTTAATAATAATAATGTTTCAGTGTTGATGAAATGTGATGTGTGATTAATCTGATAGGCACAGCAAATGTGTGGAAATAACACTCTGTAATAACCATTGGTCAGTAGTGATAATTTCGTTGACTAAGGTGTATGATTACTATCTTGTTTCCTAATATTGCCATTAGAATTATGGTCTCCTGTACCACACAGTTTTACAAAAGCAGCAGGATTGACAATTTGAAATTCTGCAGGTTTCCTAAGAATTATCAATGGTAAGTACCGTATGTCTCATTGGTTGTTTATGTTTGTGCTATGACAAAATATCTCATTGTTCATAAAACACTATCTTGTGAAATTAAAGTATATCACATAATATTAAATTTTATCAGCTGTGTACATTGTGCATGGTATTCATTAATTTTCACATGGTGTATTTTGAAGTTGCGGTGTGACTTCCAAATTCACTCATCTGCATGGTTTTATCAACCCTCTTATGTTGAAGTGAGAAGAAACTATCTGCAGTTGACCAATATATTGTAACAAACCCTGCACACTGTCAATAATTTGTGTCATCAATGGACTTCACCTTGCACTGAGAATGTAACGTAAGACATTAACCATACAAATGACTGTTTAATTTGTGTATTTTCAACATTCATATCTATACAGGGATCAGCTGTGGGCAGAGGGACTGGGTATGCCCTGCAAGGCACTGAATCTTGGGTGTGGGTTATAATAAACAGCTAGCAAATTACTGGTACTGCCAAATGGGAGGACATGTTGAGGCTGCGTCAAATTGACAAACAGAATGTGCTTTATCACCTGCTGCTCAATGTGATGCACAGACACCTGAACCCTGGCTGACAAAGTATGATGAAAGTGAGGTTGACTGCACAAGTTATGAGTAGTTATTAGCATATTGGTTACATTAGGTAAGGACAGCTGCACTGTGAAGCTGAATTGCACATATTGTTATCTGCAGTGGTGTTATGTGTTTCAGTGGTTGGTTTTGTTTTCTTTTCTTTTTTACAGAATACTCACTCTTGAAGGAAACATGTAGCATTCTAATGTTAATTGCAGGTAAATTGGAAAGCAGATGTCTGTCAACAGCTGTGTCTTGTCAAGGAATTTAACAGCCTCTTCAACAGTGTTAGTGTTGTCACATACCATCGTGACTGTACTAAAGTTTTTCATTACAGCACTTGGAACACTGGAGAAATGGTGTTGGTGAGGTAAAAAGTTGGACCTTCGTGAGGAGTGAATATAAAACCTGTACCAAGATGGTACAAATGCATTAATGTATTCTGGGATTATGTTGAAAAATAAAGATACTTTAGTGACATAATTCGGCCTTATTTTATGTTGTCATTTAGCTTTGTGACATATGGAACCTTGCTGAATAGTCTTAATAATCTGTAGAGTATCACATATGATTTTTTATGTACTTCTGTTTTGCTTCTTGAACCTGTGTTTTGTATTACACTTTGTGCTACTGTTTTGTTTGTTGACTGTTCTATAACAATGGACAGTGCTGCAACTGTAGAGTATTAGTGTTGTGAATACTGTGAATAAAATATTACCATCAGAAATGAAGTTTTTTTTATGTAATCGTAGTTATGGCATCTATTTCATTTATTTAATGTGGTGACGGTGGTGTATAATGGAGGCAGTTGTTTCTACTGTAGTCATTTAGCCATCTAGAATGTTCAACACTGTAAGTAGTTTTTAGTGTATGTGATTGTCCTTCTGATATCATTTTAGTGTAACTTTGAAATTCCTCATATGTATTCCTAACCCTAAAATGTATATTGATACTGATAATGTCTGCAATTTGTAAATATTTCAGATCTCATTTCCTCAGTTTGTTTGAGAGGTGAAATATGAACCACTGTCCATAATTGGTGGAAAAAGTATGTGATTTTAAGTACTGTGTCTGTAAGAAACATACAGCTCTTCTGTAATTTGGTTTTTCCAACGTGAAATTTCCATCCACGCTTCAGTTGTTCTTAATATTCTTTGGTACAGGATTTGAGGTGCTCACAGTGGTGAGGATTGATAATGCAGTCTAGGTTAGGATGCTGTATATTCTGGTACACGGTTACGAATGTTTTGGACAAGCATTCTGGTTCTGTCTTCAGAGGCTGTCAGAAGATGGAGGCAGTATGTCCTGACTGAAACCTGGGTACCCACCACTCAGATTACATTGTCCTATGACCTCAATGACTACAAATTGTAGTCTTAATATTTTGCAATTTTCATGCATTGTGTCACAATTTGTTACAAACTGACTAAATACACATATTAGGCAATAAATACACCGGATTATTTTACGCTGTAGTTTGATCTTTGCATAATATGTTGGAGAAAATGTAATATAAAATAGTAAGGTGTATTTATTGGCTAATACATGTGTTTAGTTGGTTTGTAGTAATTTCAAAGTTTGCTAGTTTTTAGTATCATTACGAGTGGGTGGGGGGGGGGGTTGTGGTAGTGGTGAAGGAGACATTGGGGTATGGTAGGAGGCTGCATTGCCAGATGCTATGTTACATAGGTCCATAAGTTACCATCAGGGGCATGCTTTACCAACAGCTGCTGAGCTGTGCCAGCTACAATGGCACATGACCGTGCCGCATGTGACGGTGTAGTTGTATGTTTCTATGGAGTTCCCAGTCTGTTGGAGGTATTAGCCTGTGGCTATGACCCTTGAAAGTGAAAGCACTTTGTTTCGTTGAGATGTTGGGAACCATTCACCAGGTCATAGTGACATATCCTAGGAGACCTGAATCCTCAACTGAGTGTGTTTGTAGGATATGTAGAATGTATGCAGCTTGCTGTGGCACCCTAAAATATGTAGTTACAAATGCTCAGTCTGTAATCAGTGTTACCTGCTATATCAGTCCTATGTGAGTGACACTTGTTGTAAGCTGATTGACATTTTTCGACAATGAAAGATTGAAAAGGGCAGCTTGCAACGATGTGCTGTACACATTAATTTAAGATAAAGCGGATAGTGTTCATACAGACCTTGCTGCTGTTTTGGGGGTGGAAACTGGTGGTTCAGAAGCTGCTGCTGGTTCGATTTTATCTTCTGTACTTGCATTGTCTGCTTTGTTTACATCACTAGCAGGTGTTGATACTGTTGCTCTAGTGGGCCCACCACGGCGTCTTGTATTGTATCTGTATAAAACAATGTAAAACACAAGCATGAAAATATTTTCCGGACAATTTTGTTAATGTAGTTGTTCTAGCAGTGGTTTTAGGCAAACCACTGATCCCAGTTTCGGAGGGGATGTTACATAAAAGAAACGCTTAGACTCCAGATCGTTAATGGTTCTGTTATTTTGTCAGTTACAACTAGGGAATAGATACTGGTATTCAGACACTTCTTTAAACTGAATTAATTGGCAACTAATCCATGACCCTTGTTGTGGTGTGATTCAAATCTGACATTAGCAGTTGCATTCCTGTGCCAGTTTTGCCCTTCATGAAGGTGGTGTGGTAGCTAACGTGATACAATTTTTTGTATTCTGATGATGTCTTTAGTGATGTGATGAATCACAAAAGTACCTTTCTTAACTTCCATGGCCAATTGATGTGTCGTCCAGTGCCTGTCCACTTCCAGCAGTGACATTATGGGCAGAATCTGCATGTCTGGGATGATGGGTCATCCTGCACGTTGATTATCCTTGGGCCCATCCTGACCCTGGCAAGAGGCTTTCATCCGCCATGATTGTTCAGGGCAACACATCATTGCCACATGCTTCTTGCAGACCATGCAAGCAGTTCATTGCACTATACTATGTGCCACCTTTATGTTGATCCAGGAGCATTGCTTCACCTTCGTAAACATGTCTTTGTTGCGTATGTATTGCTGTGATCCATGTTGTCTGCTGCCTGAGAGGTGTGATACTGATACCACACATCCAAAAACATAGTCTTCAAGCTATGCAGTGCACAGATGGTCACTTTGAAACCATTCTGTGCATTTGACAACCATGTTGCTACTACTTTTCGCTTAATTCACATAGTATTAACAACAGGAATCTGAATGAATTCATTTAAACTGCTTTTATGACTAGTAAATTGTTCTTAATGTTATGCAGTTACTGGGTTTTCTGAGAATAATTATGCATACCTGTCTGCAAATACAGGCCGTGGTGCATGTGTTGCTGAAGAAGTAGAACCAGCTTCAGGTGTTGCGGGTGTTGTGCTGGTCACCCTGGCACTTCTTGTTGTTCCAAATCTGGTTCTGGGAAGACCATTACTCTTAGGAGTTGCTGAGGCCACTTCCTTGCTCTCTTGTTTCACAGCGTCTTCGTCTGCCGGTTTAGATGTTGTCTTGTGTTGGCCACGTCGTCCAAATGATCCACCTCCAACTGGTGTCCTGTTGTAACATAATTACATCAATAAGTGAAGCTGTTATGTTGAGAGTTGATATGCTGCTGGAACAGCATTGGTATTAAAATATCCAGAACTTTTCACTGGTCCATGAAAATCCAGGTACAGTGAAGAACTGGATGAGCCTGTTCAACATGTTGTGTTACCAATCATTGCTTATTTGGTAAATAGTATGAATCCTCATTTTATGATTTAACCTGCGTTATCATCACCAACAGCTTCACGAATGTCGCTTTTAACTGGCTTGATATGAGTAAAACAAAACAGAATATTTCCATATTTTTTCAAGGTCTTCCTACCTATCATTTTCCTATTGATTGTTTTATAATTTCATTAGAGGTATTCTGTCCAAGGATTCTAATGATATTTAAAATTAATTTACTGTATATTCTATGATTTGTAATATGATCTCGTAGTGAAACACAGGAGAAAGTTTAGAAATTATAAAAAAATTAAAAGAGAGAAGTAATATGAGATTGAGAGTTGATTGGTTAGGGTAGAGCGGGAGGAACTATGCATGATCCCTACTTACATCAGTGAAGACTGCAACTTCAGCGCCCGAGGTGGTGGGAGGGCAGAAGAAGTGGTAGAACATAAGTTATAAAAGAACATTCAGAACCAAATGTAAGTATCAAAACTCTAGTTACAATTTACAATGGAGAACACATTCTGCCATTACGTGCAAGGGAAATAAAGTAGGCAATATAAATGCTGTTTTGAGTTCTATCAGTTCATAGGTGGACTTAAAACTGAGGTTATATGAGACAAAAAACAATGCACAATATTATTATATGTAATTTACAATTAAAATATTACAACTCCAACATATTTTGACCCTTTTTGGGTCATCTCAGGGAGTGCACAGGAATTATGTGTATAAAACATAGATTTTGTGTAAATAAATTAGGCTAAAATTAGGTTTTGATGTTGTTAGATGGCTTGAATGTTGCAATACAGACATAAATTTGATGAAGTATTCCATATGCAGTGGTTCTTATAAATGTGTAGGAAGACAAATATTCATGTTGTAGAAGCAGCTTGTGGATGGAGTAACCTGCTTACAGCTGCACCTTACGCAAGCTGCTTCTACAGTAATCAGAGTCTACTCATGCCATGAGCATATAGGGAATCCAAAATTAAATTGAGAAGATGTATGTACAGTCCAGTGAATAATAGAATAACACCGAGTGAATAGAAGTCACCACAGGATCACAAACCTATCCACTCTGGATGGCATACTTCTGAATCCTGTCCCTTTATGCAAACACTCCTCCTTTGGACAACCTACAATCATCAACCTCATCTTGTCCTATGCAATACAGTAAGCACCATGCTTCATCCCAGAAAGTTGGTTCCTAAGCATTGATGAAAGGCTAACTGCAGCTTTTGCGACATAGGGTTGTGTTTTAAGTTTTTGTATCTGTAATAGAAATTGTGAAGCACAGCTGTGTTTGCATTCAGATCCTACATGAAATAGATAGTAGTGGTAGTGCCCTGGACTTGGATTTGGGAGCTAGTGTATTTTGAATGGTATTTTCCATGATTTTTCTCAAGATTTCCAGGTAAATGCTGGACTGGCACCTTGAAATAAACCATGACTGTTTTAAAATCTTACCTGTTTACTCTTCATAACCGTCCCTTTGAGAGCTGTAGAGTGTTGGCAGTTGAAATAGTGTCAATAATAACAAAACAGTCATTACGTAGGTCCCCTGTTTACTTGTTAGAACTGTCATTGAATTAAAATGACTTGTGAGTATTATGTCTCGACCAGCAGTGCGGAATTACGCTTAAGTGACGTACCTGTTATTACCAAATCGACCCTTTGTTCTTGTGCTGGTTTCTACAGGTGCAGGTTCTGTTGTGGTGGTAGAAGCATTGTTTTGACGATACTTGTTCTGTCCATTCTGTCCACGATGGCCAGTCCTTCTGGGCTTATAGCGATTGCTGCCAGCAGCTTCTGTTGTAGGTGCCTGTGTTGTAGTTGTGGTGGTTGTTGGTGCTTCAGTTGTAATTGTGGTGGTAGTAGTGGTTGTTGTGGTTGTAGTGACAGCACCTGTTGTGCTTATGTCCTGACAATGTACAATGACAAACTCATAATCTTTGTTTACCATCTACAACTGGTATAATTACATTGAGAAATCTCATCAATTTGGGGCATATTTATTTTATAGCTTTAAGAAGAATACAGTCTGTGTCTTCAGCAAAATATCTAAGAAATCTCAGATATATATATTTTTTTGTTCGTTTCATTCCGTTTGGGTTTGGAGTTTAAATATGAATCCATTGGCACTGTTCACCCATGCATGTGAATAGGCTATGGCCCATGATAAACTGTATTTGTGCAACTAGATATTGTCTGTCTTTGCTAGTGTGGGCTTTAATTTTGTAAATTAATAAAATCCAAGATAAAAGTGCCATGCTATACATTCACTGTTTTCTGATTTACTTGGGACTGATTAAAAAAAGGTGATAAAATTTGGTAAGAGTAATTTGGTTGGTACATACATCATTTGAGTCAACAGCCAGGATGTTAATTTCCTCAGGCATAATTTTTAAGGCGAAATTGATAGAAGCTGGTTTTATTTATTTGAACAAATAAGTAGTAGTTGTGAAAATACTGAGTAAGATTATGACGGTGGGGGGAGTACGAACAAATCATTGTTTACCTCCTCTGTGGTGTTCCTGTCATCCTCATCCTCAAGGCTGCTGTTCGTGGCGTTCTCATCTACATAGTTACTCGCATTTTCATCTTGTGCCTGTTGAAATATTGCGTATAAATCCAAGGCTGCTTTGTCCATTATAGCAGCTGTTAAGCCAGTGTCTTCCTCCGTGGTTGAGACTGTGTTTTCGTCTGCTAGGGCACCTGTTCCTGGAATTTCAGTTGCTGGGAATGGTCTTCCCTCACGGCTGACTGGTGCTCTTAGTCTGTCTGTAGGAATGCTTTCAGTAGTCTCATCATTAAATAGCTCTTCGCCTTCCTCATACTCTAGCAGGACTGATGGTGTAGATGGTCTGCAAGTGTGATAAAATCATCTGACTATGAAATTAGCAAGACAAATGCTTTCGTGTGCGGTTTTGTGCATACAGATGTTACCACATATGGCTATTTTATTGCTCCAAACAGTAATTTAATATATTTATATGGATCTGAATGGTGGAATGTGTGTACAAAATATGCACGTGCGTGCGCGCGCACACACACACACACACACACACACACACACACACACACACGGACAAAGGGCTATAGCTGGGGGAGGGGGACAGCAATTGCTGCAGCCGTCCCAGGTGACAGGGTCCAAGGTGGGCAAGATTAATACTTAAATGAAAAAAACATGATTTGTTGCATTCAACAAATTTTAAATTATTGAGCCAAAATAAAAGGAAATTAAAAAAGTAATTGTGATTTTTTAAGGTCATAATTTCTCTTTGGGGCGGCCATTGTGCTGCAGTTGAAGTTCTTCTGGAGCTAACTTCCATGCATGTCATAACTGGGACACAAAGACTTGACTGTAATGAACTAGACAAATTGGAGTTTAAGGGTGTGGGCATAAAAAAGTAGCTTGGTTCTTCAATAAAGAAGTGCTTCTGCTAATAGAGCCAGATCAAATGTTACCAGTCTAGTCATTTCACAATCATCTACCATAATCTAGCAAGACTGCAGTGACTGGGAAGGTGGGTTTCAGCTTCATGGAAAATGGGGACTTGTTTGTTTCACAAATGGTTCCAAAACAGAATACAGACATTGGAGCAGAGCACCAAGAGGAAACTTAGCTGTGACAGTATAATGCATTACTTCTGGCACAAGTATATGTGATAACAGCACGTCGAATGGATAATGCTAATGGGGACAAAAATAGGAACATATATATTTTGTTATTCAATCAAGGTGCACCAAAAGTACTTACGTCCTTCAATAGTAATTGAAAAGTAATCTGTGACATCATAATAGTCTGTTGGAACCCAGACAGAACATAATGCAGTTAATCTGGTATGTGTGTCAGACACAGCAGAGATTGTACCAGACAGTTAACTGGCTAATGTATTGGAAGACAGAAGTCACTGTAGGACTGAAGCCTGCCTGTGGCTTTTGATGGATGCCGTCAGACAGGCTCTAAGACTCCTGAAGGTAGGGAACAGAAACATGCAAAATGCCGCATCCTTGCTAAACGTAAGTGTTGATGTTACATCTATATGGGAAGTAAAATATGTGAAATTAAGGTTGACAGGTCACAGTAAGTGGAAAAGACACTTCTGTAATTCAAACTTTCAGATAATATCACCTGCAATATTAGTTAGAACTATAATTAAATGGCCTTATGTTTATTGTGCTACTATGAGTACCTTATGGGACTTGTTCAGACCAACTATAAAGTCCCTATTTCTAAAATACTTCACTTTATTTAAGGGTTACTGATGGGATAATTTTTGGCGATGCGGAATATATCTTGATGGTTTTAATTCTTGGGCAGTTCAATACTCACCCCGTCTGTTCTGTTCAAGTGTATTCTAAACGAATGCCCATTAAAATAGCTTCGTGTTCAATTTATACATTTTTGTCAGTGATGCTGTCATGATTAACACTTTAAAGTACAGTGGTTACTATATACACCACCTGCTTTAACATTCAGGAACTCGGCAGTCTACCCACAGAGTATTTTTATGGTTTTCTTATGATTCTAACAATAAACCTTCAAATCCCAACAAGGGAAAGAGGTTTCTCTCTTCCCCACATTGTTTGTTCTGGCTCTGGAGCCCACCCAGCTTCCTGTTTAACCTTTTAAATCCTAGCGGTAACTTTACATACCACCAGGTTTAACATTAAAAAATTATACGTGGTGCCCACATTGCGTTTATGTGTTTTGTACGGATCTCAGAACAAACTGCAACTTTTGCCTTATAAAACATTAAGAGATTGGTTTTTATAACCGAAGTGGAGAGTGTTTACTGCGCGGTACGCACTGAGTCCTTATATAAAAGAGATACGCTTCGTCTTTAACCTTTTAAAGCCTAGCGGTAACTTTACATACCACCAGGTTTAACATTAAAAAATTATACGTGGTGCCAACATTGCGTTTATGTGTTTTGTACGGATCTCAGAACAAACAGCAACTTTTGCCTTATAAAACATTAAGAGACTGGTTTTTATAACCGAAGTGGAGAGTGTTTACAGCGCGGTACGCACTGAATCCTTATATAAAACAGATACACTTTGTCTTCAAAGGGTTAATGGGTGCTGGTGTTCTATTGTGGGGTACAGCAACCAAGGCATGAAGCTGTCTACTAAGTGGAATATAGTGTTGGCGTTAAGAATAAGTGGAACTATACCTCTACTGCCCAATATGGCTTTATTGTGTGGACTGGGACAACTTTCGCTTCTCACCATTTGTTAACAGTACTGATGGATATCTCTTTTATATGGGGCTGTGATAGGAGTAGCATGGCACTACCATCTCATACCTGCGAATGTGAGGTCCACGTCGGCTGCTGGTTGTTTCTTCATCTGCATTTTCTGTTGGTGTAGATACTGGTGCAGGTCCCTGATCGCCTCTCCCTCGGACCCTGCTGGGGCGATGCTTAACTTCTTTTTCTGGATTCTCCTCATTTGGAGTTACCCCAAGGAATCTAAATGGTCCTGAAATATGGTACCAAGAGTAGTGGATTATAATTTCTCTTTGGTTAGGGCCGATTGTCTTGAAATCTAGGAACCTCAACCTGCTGGAACCCTCACGGCCTGTCCAGGCCTGTAATGGGATTGCTTTACCTTTTTATTATGATTTACGGAGGTGAATTACAATGTCTGTAATGTTCAGTAGTGCTAAATTATTCTGAAGCCAAATAGTGAGAAAGAAAATAATAAAAATATCAGACTGTTGTGTACTATTCAATGTTTTGTTGTGTATTTAGTGATGCTTGTTGGTATCTAGGTTATGTAGTGTCAATGGCAGATGAGTTGATGCAACTATATAGCACTGGTGAAGTGATCATGAGAAAAACACTATATATGTATATGCTTGTGTTGGTGTGTATGATATACAACTAATTTCGAACAGACTGAATGACTTTTGTGAAATTCATGATAAACACTGTATCGTTAGAAAGTAGTCCATATATACAGCTCTTTTAATTCGCTAGAGCCAACAATAGAAATGTGGCAACTATGTGAACTTGTGGGGTGGGAGCAATTATAATGTTAGTGCTGAAATTTTTGTACAGTACCAAGTCCTCAAAAGTGCAACATTTGCAGATATAATTATTGCTAAAATGTAAAATAATAACTAGGCGATTGCACTGATAATGTGTTTGACATTCCTGTTTGATAGTGATAAGTGATGAATCATTGAAGTGAGGCAGTTTGACATTCCTGTTTGATAGTGATATAAGTGATGAATCCTTGAATGAAGGCATGTAAGTTTCTCTTAAAAACATACATTAATTTTGTATAACATTTTCATGATGACGTGAACGTCTTCTGTCCCATCTTATGACTTTCAGACAGTGCATGAGGTGGAAATGTTGTGTAAGCATGCACCATTAAGTTGAATAAATACAGATGTCAGAATTTAAGGAAAATAGACATCAGAATTCCTTCTCAGAAGTGTTTGCTTTTTGGAATGCAAGAACATTATTAAAGGTGAGAACTCCATTTTCCTGGGGTGTTGCGCTCTGGGACTGGGTGTTCATTTCCTCACATTTTGAGATTGTGTTGTGGTTTCATCTTCAAGGGTCAGTGGTCAAGTAAAGAATCAGTCTTCACTGGACTATTTAGATTTCCTTGGACTGACATGTATTCTTGAGAAAGCAAAATTTATAAAAACATGTAAGCAAGAATGTTAAAATAGTGCTGTGAGTTAGCCAAGTTTCTTTCTAGGCTGTATTTGGCCCATAGGCTGTAGTTTGCAAGCTCCCTGCCCTACTCTGTTGGGGATGGCGAAGGTTTAAAACAGGAGTATGGGAAATCTGTGGCAGCAAGGTGTGGGTTGATGTATTAGGTGTAGTAGTGTGTTTGGTTTTATCCTGTGGCTGTAATGTACACATTACTGGCAATAGAGAGAATAAAACAAGAAATAACATAATAACGCTGTATTATTTCACTGTAATAATTGGTGCAGCTGTAGATGATGAAAATGAACTGAACTGCCTCATACAAAGGAAGAAGAGGACAGTGTTATAGAAAAGTTAGTGGTACTGTTTATGTGGATATTTAGCCGTTTCAAGAAAGGCAGCAAATACATGATACAGGTGGAGTCGCTGTCCTTCTGGGATATGGCACTATGTCACTGGATGAGTGGTGTGCAATGTTGTGAAACATCATAGTGGTCTAATTTTCAAGGGCTGAATGTCCGTCTTTTTATCCTCACTTGTTGGATTTCCATTGGACATTTGACCTTTGAAGATGAGACCTCAGTGTTGTCCCAAAATATCATGCACCAGTGATGCAGTAACGTGGTGTCATATCCCAGAATAGTGACAACTTCTACTATAGCTGCAAAAGGCTAAAAACACATGATATAGTTACTAGTATTAAACAAGTTTATACGTATATGTCGCTTGGTTTTATTTTTACATATACTCCTCCTCCTGAAGCTTCCAATTTAACCTTTTAAAGTCTAGCGGTAACTTTACATACGACCAGGTTTAACATTAAAAAATTCTACGTGGTGCCCACATTGCGTTTATGTGTTTTGTACGGATCTCAGAACAAACAGCAACTTTTGCCTTATAAAACATTAAGAGACTGGTTTTTATAACCAAAGTGGAGGGTGTTTACAGTGCAGTACGCACTGAGTCCTTATATAAAACAGACAAGCTTTGTCTTTAAAGGGTTAATCTTCTTCCATACCTGACAGTCTCTGACCATTGCCAGCCTGATATATTCCAGTTGTATTTAAATCCTCTTCAACCTCATCCCTCCATCATTTATGTGGTCTTACTCTTTAACTTGTTCCTTCCACCTTAGTGGCTGCATTTTTATGCATACTACCTGTATGAAATTATTACTCAGCATATCTGACTACCGAGGTTTCTGTGTGGATCTTAAACTGGTATATGATCACCCTGTACCTTAATTGCAATAATTATGATTAAACCAAATGTTTTTTGTTGCATAATTTTTATGTTGTGAAGTTCTGAGTATCTACAGAACTCTTGAATTTCATTTCACTCACCTGATGGCAGGACAGAAGGAAAAGAAGGTGGTTGTGATGTAAGATCCTGGCTACGTGACACGTCACTGGAATGTGTTCTGAATGAGCTACTGTCCACCAGTTCTAGACTGGGACGTCTTACACCACTGGTGGCAGCTGATGCTCCGTTACCGGATGAAGAGCGTCCTCTGGTAGCCACTGCTTCTTCAGAAGATGGCGTGGTGACTACTGCACTGTTGTGATTGGACCGTGAACGTGGGGGGAAGCGCGTGTTGGCTGGCAAGCGTTCTTCTGCCACAGGTGTAGGTTCTTCAGGAGGCTGAGCAGTTGTTTGCAGATTCAGTTGGCGTCCACGGAACCTTCATAATGTAATTGGAACATGCTTTGTATGTATACTTTTGTTAAAATTGAAGAAAACTCTAATGCTACTTTAAGTGCTGCTTAGAACAGGTGGTCATTAGCAGTGTTTAACGTACTTTAACACCAAGGCATTTGCAGGAGCACTTCAGGAATTGAAAATCATATGATTTTCATGATTTTGGTAAGAACACTGTAAGTAATGAAAGAACACTCTATGATAATAAAATTATAATCTTGAAAAGCCTAGTGTACTCTGAAGGTATTATGACCAAATACAATTACAACCTGAAATAGCTGTTGTTTGCGTGGGTTTCCTTAAAATAAGTACCGAAATAATTTATCTTGCATACTCATGGTAAATTCTTATTTAATGTGTGCATCTGTATATTGGGATAATATTCTGCTTGCATCATTAATAAACTTCATAAACCATGTGAACAATAATGGCAATAACAGACCCATGTAAGTTAATGCACTGCAAGAATCAGACACTGAATTATCCTCATGCACCATTAAATTTAGATTGTAAAAGCAAAATGGTATGACATCACATACCTTTCTTATTGTTTGCCACTGTGGCACCACATGGTAATGAGGCACTTAAATATAGAATAGAATATGCCTACATTACATATATCCTAAGTCAAGGATTTAGAGTATATCATGGATTAGGTAATTACTTTATGCATTAAATTAGAGGTCAACACATTTTTGAAAAATGTAGGAGCCAAGGAGCCACCCCAAAATTCTAGGTGCCAGAAGGGTGATGCAAGGCAGGTTCCATACTGAGGACCCAGAAATACTGTATTTGGCGCCACAATACAAAATTTATTTGCCTGGGGTTTGTGCACTTCTGCTGTAAACTGGATGTCATTCCATGACCATAACATAATGGTGGGCATAGATCATTTCCTCAATATGTCACATTATGATCTAACAACTGCCAAACAGGATGGAAGTAAACAAAAGAGAGAAGGATTTTGTATCACAGACCAGCAAAAGCTCCTGTTCTTCACAGATTCTTTTCTTAATCCGTGCAGAAAGAGTGGTGTTGCTTATTTGGCCTTAGTGGCCAGTGATTCACACACTAGTATAAGTCGATGGCTAGTTTTGGCTTGTTATATTTACATCACAAAGTTTCACTGCTCACACCAAAAGGAGGATGTTAATTTGTTAAATGCAAGATCAAGAACATTTCCTAAATAAATGTTTGCAGCATGAGGAATTAGTGTAATTATTTTTTATGTACCTTGAGCCATGAGAAGGTGGCACTACTTCATTTGACGATTCTGGAACTACTGCTGTACTAGCTTCCCCACTGTTTCTCTCAATAGTTGTGTATCGTTGTCTTCCGCTGCTTGGTTTACTTTCCAGATGTTCAGATTGGTTTTCCTCTTCTGTTGTCCCTTGAGGCTGACTCCTGTTTCTGCTTCGCCCTCTTGTAGATGATGCATGATTTGCCTCTTCGCTAGGGTCTATGTGAGAAGCTGTTGGCAAGTATCGTTTTCCAGACGTTGATGTTCTTTGTGTAGTTGTAGTAGTGGTTGTGGGTGGACTTGCTGAAACAACTGACTTCTCACCAGCTGTGGCAATGGTATCATTATCTTCATCATCATAGTAATAATAAACGTATTCATACTCATAGTCTTGTCCATTTGGGCCTTTCTTCACTTCTACGCGTGACTGCTTGTTACTTGCTGAACCTGCTGGGACGAGAAGCTTGTCACCAAGTGGTGAGTCTACAAAATCAAGGTCCTTATCGTGTTCCTTTCTTGTTTTATCTGCCACGAGGTTTACTGGAATTATGTCAAAATTTGACTTTGTGATACCTGCAGTTGTGCTTGTCAATGGAAGCACTGTTGTGGTTGTCACTACGCCAGAACTGTCTACGTCCGTCTTCTGAAGTGGTACAGAAATGCCACCTTCTCTGGTTTGAAATTTTGGACTTGTAACACCAACCTGAGACCCTGGTTTCACTTCAACATTACTAATTAGACTGTCATCAGATTTAATTCCAGCTTCAGGAGATATATTCTTGTTTTCCCTGCCATGTTCTGCATTCAGTCTCTTCTGCATCACTGTACGCTCATCTGGTCCCTCCAATTTTTCTTCAATAACTCCATAATCACCTCTAGGTTCAATTTTAACTACTGGGACATGTTTTGCTGATGGAACCACTTTCCGAGGTTTACTTGTTACTACAGAGTATTCAGTTCTTATCTCATCATTTTCAGGACTTATCTTTGTTTCAGTTTGAGACAAAATTTGATCAGGGGTAAGGATAGCCTCAGATAGAACACTGAGTAATGCTCTGGTGTTTGAATCTTCATTTTCTTCAGCAGGATTTTTTTGCACACTGTCTGTGGAACGTTTCACTAAGGGCGCGTGATATTGGCTGATTTTGTGAGAAGTAGAGAATAGGATCTTAGGTTTGTTAAGGGGTTGTGACAGCAGTAGCTTCTCTGGAGATGCTTGGCTGGGTATCTTGTGTGCTGTTGCAAAACCTGGAACTAAAATTAAGAACAGCATTAGTGGTCAAGGATTACAGATTTCCCTGTGATGTAAAGAATGGTAGAAATAAATTTACACACACACACACACACACACACACACACACACACACATGGTGGTACGTAAACAGCGTTAAAGACAACATTTACGTACCACCATTGCCCATGTCCCTCAAGGAACTTCGTGATCGGATAACGCATGCACTGCAGACCATTACAGCGGACATGCTACACCGAGTCTGGCATGAATTTGATTACCGTGTGGATGTGTGTCGTGTGACCCAGGGTGCACACATTGAAGGATTGTGATTAACGCATGAGAACTTGGACAGCTGCCGCTGCTGACGGTGTACGTTTTACCCGTGTAAGGTGAGAAATATATTTCTTATTAACTTTTGAAACCGCACCATTCTTTTGTGTATACTCTGTATATGCTAAGATAATTCTTTAGATTAGGGCATACAGAACTATAATTTTACCTGTTGCTTGTATGGGTGTGAAACTTTGTCATTGACACTGAGGGAGGAACAAAGGCTGAGGGTGTTCGAAAATAGGGTGCTGAGGATGATATTTGGGTCTAAGAGGGACGAGGTGACAGGGGAGTGTAGAAGACTACATAACGAGGAACTTAATAATCTGTACCCATCACCAAATATAGTCCGGGTTATCAAATCGAAAAGAATGAGATCGGCGGGGCATGTGGCACGCACGGGGAGGGGAGAGGCGCATACAGGATTTTAGTGGGGAGCCCTGAGGGAAGGAGACCACTTGGGAGACCCAGGCGTAGGTGGGAGGATAATATAAAAATGGATTTTCAAGAAGTGGGATGGGGGGCACGGACTGGATTGAGCTGGCTCAGGACAGGGACAGGTGGCGGGCCATTGTAAATGGGGTAATGAACCTTCGGGTTCCACAAGATGCGGGGAATTTATTGACTAGCTGAGGACCTGTTAGCTTTTCAAGAAGGTCTTTGCTTTATTGGGTTAAACAGTTAAGATAATTCTTTAGACTAGGCCAAACACCTCCTTTGATATTTTTCTCCAATTATTTACTGTTATCTTGTTATCTGACACTGTAAACATATATTCTTATTAAAAATAATGTGACGTTGTGAAGTGTGATCAGTTCTTTCCGCTCGGAGGAAACAATTAGAAAAAATTCATATCCCGCCCGTGGAATACCCAAGAGTAGATTATAGCTCCGTTGCTAGGGTACGAGGAAACAAAGTACTGAGTGCAAAATCCTTTGAACTGAAAAAGCGACAGTAAGGAAAATCATTTTCTTCACTCTTACAATGTAAAACCAGTGACTATGTGTATTGAGAACATACAGTTACGCGATTCAGTTTTATAATAGTATGTACAAACTAACAGAGATCTGCGGGATTCTGGACGTTTGCAGCTTCGAATTTCAGATTGTCAGTCTTCTGGAACATGGCGCCCATTACCGGGCGATTGGTGCCCGACGTTTCGTGGCAGCGTAATGGTCTCTTCTTCGAGGGTCGATCCATAAAAATGAGATCACTACATTGTCTCGAAACGTCTGATACCAATCACCCAGTGACGCGGAATCACATCCCAGAAGAATAGAAACCTAATAAAGATTTGTGTATTTTTATGAATTCTTCCTAGAACTACTTGTGACACATAAATTTTGTTGTAAAACCCCTAAAGCCTTGACTCAAGCACCCATATGTGCACCTTTAACAGCATCTCCTTCCAGCTGTTTGGAATGTTGTGTTGGTACCATTGTTTTGCCACTGTTGATCACAACATATTCTTGTCCTGGCGAAGGCTTAGTGAGTATCTCTATGTCTTCATCAGCCTGCGGCCTTCCTAGGGCATTGTGACTCAATGTTGTGATCAGAAGGAGTAACATCTTTGACCTAAAAACAAGAAACAGTAATTGAATTATTGTTCAATAAAGTAGTCAATTGCGTTCTGTTTATTTTGTGCTTAGTAAAACAGGAAATTAAACCAGGTAACCTACTACACGCTGTTACATATTGTACTGGACCTGAAGATTAATCCATACAGATAGCGTACGTGGGAGATATTATGAAGTTGTGAAAGTCTTCCTTGAAGAATATCTATAGATTAATGGGAACACTGTCAAATAAAACTGTAATTTATTTGTTCTAACACTATCGGATGGAAAGTAAAGTACTAGTGATTAGGTGTTATATTTTTTCTTGTAATATTGTTTCCCGAATTAAATCAGTTTATGAGGCTGAAGGATGTGTGTGTCATGAATTGAATGCAGACGGAAAAAGCATAGAAAGTTTGTATTTTAACCTTTTGGAAAAGAGTCACTTGGAAAATGTAGAATGAGATGGTGTGGATCAAAGTGAACTGTCCGAGGACATAGTCCAGAGTTTGACAGCAGACACACGACAATGGACGTTCGGGTTTCATAAAAAGGTGAGGAATTTGTTGACTGGGACAGCGATTATCATTTTTTTTTTCAAGAATTACTCTGCTTTATGGAACTAATTCAGTTCTCTCGATTACGCGCATTACGCATACAATATAAGAATTTAAAATTCTAAAGGTTGTCATTACGTTGTGATTTATGACAGAATCAGGATAAAACGCGTCTGAACACAACTACGTTGCAGTTACAGAACAATAGAACAACAGCGTTCATCAGTTAGTAAGTCATTGGAGATTCGCTCCAAGTTCCAGCTATGAGATGTTAAATGATGCACGGGTGGGTACATGATAAACATGCGGTGATAACCCGTAGCAGGATATTGCAAGAGTGTGGTAGAATTTTCTCTATTCACCTTATTTTCTGATATGGCCATTATATTTGTAACATTTATATCGCATTTTACCGACTTTCATCAGTTCCTCAATATGATTTAAAAAATAATACTTGTAAACCCGAAAATAACCTAAACGGTCGAAACATTTTTTTCAATAAATGAAATGTATTTGTGTTTAGACAAATTTTATCTTAGTTCTGTTATATGAATTTACATTTGCGTCATGTACGTAACTGTGTCGTAGACACAAACTGTAATTTCCGCCATTACAACTCACTTTTACTTTCTTGAAATATCGTCATGACATTGCAAAATGAGGGTCAGCGGCACATACCAGGAACGCGACATAATGTTCGAAAGTGCTTAAAATGACCGACGTGATTCTAAAGGGAAAGTTTGTCATTCATTAGTTTATGGCGAATTGGTGTTTGACGCGATTACATGATCAAGGGTTTTGCTTCGTAAAGACATAAGGAAAAATAAATTAAAATTTCTTTCTCCTGATACAGTCTAAGAGAATTTTGCAGAATTATGGAAAAAGACGTAGAAGGATGAGAGATTCAAAACGCGCATGCAGCTGGGTTAGGGGCGTGTTTGTGGTTTGTACGTAAACGTCTTGAACAGAATTTTGAATTTGAGCAGTCCCTTGTGTGGTCGAATTACGTCAGTTACAGATAACCGTCTCAAAGACCAAGAAACATTCTAGACACAGAATAATACTACCACTTTAACCAGTAGAAGAGGGCTGTATAATTGACAATGCTGTACAAAACAAGTAATTATAAAAAAAGAGAATATAGGGATTATTTAAAATAATCTTCACCAACTAATGCACCAAAATACATAAAATCTTTATTCGTAAAAACTTCCTACATGTTTCGACCCTGCTGGGTCATCTTCAGGGAGAATAGTCTGTTACACTGTTGGATGCACTTATACAGTTGTGAGAATTATTTTATATGATACAGTGCACGCACATGGAACACATTAAAATAGGAATTATTATTTCTACACGCAGGCTTATCGAATGTAGAGTAATGAGAATTAAAATGAAATCATGCAATAATTTACTACATGGAAAGCGATAATAATATAAATAAGAATCCCTCTTCTTCTTTGGCATACGGTCCTTACAGTTTAACCAGTGCCTCCTGCAGAATGATAGCCCGTACGGGTCTGTCTTCTGCTTTCTTCCTCCATCACCTGACACCCATCGATTTCAGATCATTCTCAATACAGCCTAACCACCTTAACCTTTTAAAGCCTAGCGGTAACTTTACGTACCGCCAGGTTTAACATTAAAAAATTCTACGTGGTGCCCACATTGCGTTTATGTGTTTTGTACGGATCTCAGAACAAACAGCAAGTTTTGCCTTATAAAACATTAAGAGATTGGTTTTTATAACCGAAGTGGAGAGTGTTTACAGCGCGGTACGCACTGAGTCCTTAAATAAAACAGATACATTCTGTCTTTAAAGGGTTAGTATTAGTCTCTCTGCTTTTCTTCTTCCATCTGGTTTCCCCAGAGATTCTTTCTTTACGGTCTTATCATCAGAGTTTCTTACCCGTTGACCGGCCCATTCCAGTCTTGCTACTTTTGTTGCCGGTACAATATTTGGTTTTCTATACACAACCGGCAATTCATTATTAGCTCGGATTCTTCAGCCATTTTGATCTTTTATTTGGCATAGGTAAGGGTTACACGGGACACAAACATCGTAAGTAGTGATGTAAAGACATTTTAGAAGATAAAAATTGTGTGAAATTTGATTGATCGTTAAACAGGGATTCTTAAAAAATGACTTAAATATTATTGCAAAATCATTCATTTACAGAACGGGTTTTATGGTTTATGGTTGTTAATTTAAAAACGTAAGTATGCTGTGAGGAAGGCCCTCTGAATTCGAAAAATGTCGCAAAATATGTGTTCATGTTGAACTGTCACTGTAACTGAATATGCTATGTAGTTTCCTACGCAAGGAAGTACAATAACCTTAAAGTCTGCAACTTCATTGCATTGGTGAACATTTTCTCTTTTAAAACCACAAATCTCTAAAGAAATCGTTTTTCGCAGGTTGCGAACGTAATCGTTTAGGTGCGCAGGACGAATTCGCAGGCAACTGCAGTCGCGGCACGGCAGCTTGGATACACATCGACTGTCTTCTGCGAGAGATCGCTTTCACTTTTAAACGCACAGTATTGTAACAGTTGATAACTGATATTGCGTGTATTGCGTGTTAACGGTTACAACATGCGAGTCGAACTCCATCTTTTGACCTTCAGGGAAACTGGAGGAGAAAGGTACTTGTTAACCTTTTAAAGCCTAGCGGTAAATTTACATACGACCAGGTTTAACATTAGAAAATTCTACGTGGTGCCCACATTGCGTTTATGTGTTTTGTACGGATCTCAGAACAAACAGCAACTTTTGCCTTATAAAACATTAAGAGACTGGTTTTTATAACCGAAGTGGAGAGTGTTTACAGCGCGGTACGCACTGAGTCCTTATACAAACAGATAGGCTTCATCTTTAAAGGGTTAAATAAAGTTAGTTCTGTAAACAGAAAAGTCTAGAGAGTGATTAATACATTATTTACTTTATTTTACGACACTGATTCGCATTCGTAGATTATTGTTCATTTCTACAAAATGACAATTTGATCACGAACGGGACTCAGTGAATATTTCAAAATAAAGAATCGCGACCAATCTGAAGTTACACCGCGACTTGCCTGGAAAGGCTGACGAAGGTGATAACACAAGTGTAGAGTAATCTTGGTGCATGGCATCCCGTTGTGTTTTATAGTATGAAAACAAAAGTTATTTTTTCACTCAGCCCACAAAACTTTATTGGTAAACAAATTCCCTTTGTTTACAATATCAGCTTTAATATAGCAGTGAGACGTCACTCCCTAGAACAGTCTGTTAAATATATCATTGTTTTTTGTTTAGTCCTGTTGTTTTATTAAATGTTGTTAATTACATTATATTACATTTAGTTACATCTGTATAACATTTACAAAATCTTTTTAAGTTTTTTAAAAGGTGCTTTGTTGATTTAATTTTTTGACTGCTTAATTTTTGGTATAGTTACACGAAAGTAGAGTTTACGATAGCTGTACCAAAAAACCAATAAAATAAAAATATCCCACCAAGGTATAACAACAATAATAATGATGATGATGATGATGATGATGATAATAATAATAATAATAACTTGTGTAACAGGAACAACTGGAACCATTGCAAAATCCTTCAGAAAATACTTGAGCAGCATACCGGGACAGCACGATATCAAGGAACTACAGAAAGCAGCTATACTGGGCACAGCACACATACTGCGGGAAGTGCTAATGTAGAAGCACAAAAGAGTGTAATATTGAAGGCAGCGCTATATGCACCATTAACAGTACGCGCGGAATAGCTGTGACACTGTGTACCCTAGAAACATGGTTTGTTTCAGGTATATAAGTGTGAATACCCTGCGTAAAGGGGATGATGATGATGATGATGATGATAATAATAATAATAACTTGTAATGTATTCACAAATGCAAGCACATAAATCATCCCAACTGGAATAGAACTCGAGTTACATAAACATTACACACATGGATGCAGGAAAATGAATTCATAAGCTATGATTATGTGTTTAATTACCTAATTATAACATCAACAATATACAAGTGGCATGGCTGGAAGTCTTTGCCCTGGAAAAAGCCAGAACAAATGTGTATTCATATGCCCTTACACTTGAGGCCTGATATTGCAGACTGTTCTAATTATGAACACGTTCGTAGCATCTTTACTTTCTTCGTGTTTCGGACGTTGACATCCGTGAAGCCTCCAGGGCAGTGGAATCTATAAACCTTGGCATTGGCTCATGAAATCTCTACGCTAACGGCAGGTCAAGCACTCATTTGGTATTCTGATACAAACACGTTAGAAAGCTGTCCAGTGGAGATTTGAAACGCCTGTGAAAAACAGAGTAAATGAAACACCCAACCACACGCCCTTCTTTCAGATTGTCCACTGTGAACAAGTGAAAAGTTTAAAAATGGATGTTTGGTTACAGCTACAAGAAACTGTCAGTGTTCATGCCCTGAAAGAAAAAGTAAGGTTGAGTGACGAATGTATGTTATTGAGGTGACATATATGAAAGGAAGCTAGAAATGGGGAAGGCCAACAAATATGTCACCCGAATTTTTACTTTCAATTTTTTCAGAATTTCTTTAACAGTTACAAAATTTGAGGTTTCCCCTCTTCTGGAATATGACGCCGTGTCACTGGGTAATTTGCTCCTGACGTTATGAGACGACGTAGTCTCAGCTTCGGGTCTCGAAAGCTCCAAGGATATTCTTGGAGCTTTCGCCGCTTGAATGTGAGACCTCTGCGTCTTCTGGAAACGTAGGTAACCCAGTGACACGGCGTCACACTCCCGAAGAACGGAAAACTCAGCTACTTCAGTGCGAAAACCTAAAAACCCATAGTTACAAAATCTATTTATATAACAGTTCCGCTTCAATAATTTTGAAAATCCACAAAAAATTATGAATAAAACATGCACCAGGTCAAGTCACTGTGATGGACATGATTCTAAACGTGCAGCTAAATAAATACAGTTGTTTAGTTGTGGGAAAATGTAACGTTATTTCATTTGATGCAGTGTGAATTCATTGTGGCAGGAAAGTTTTTCGAAATATGAAGGGAAGTTAACGTCTTAAATCTGCATGCATCTGTTATTTTTTTGTCATTCATGGAGAAAGCTAATTGCCGGAGTTTATCCGTGGCAACGAAACAACACCACGGATTATCGAAAGTCACGTATGCCAATTTCATCACAAGAAGGCTTGATAGTTGTTTTTGATCGAGACACTTCCTTTTTTAACGTGACGTCATGTGACAGGATATCTGTATTCTGCACGTCTGCCTGTCCTTTTAAGTTTTGTAAAGTATTTTCAGTAATAGGAGCTTTTAATATGTCCAGTTTTCTCTGCGTATAGTTCGTAAGAGAAGACTAAACAGGAATTTGAATAAAAGTTTGACACTATCATAAAGGCTGGGTACGCAGTTGGTTGAGGCACTGCGCTACAAGCCGGAAGGTCGCGGGTTCGATTCCCGTTGTTGTCATTGGAGTTTTTCATTGACTTAACCCTTCCATGGCCCTGCGGTGGGTTAATCATCTAGCAGGAATGAGTATCAGAAGTATTTCCTGGGGAGTAAAAGCGGCCGGTGCGTAGGCCTGACAGCCTTGCAACTTTCATGTGCCGATTGTCTAGAAATTCTGGGAGCCTCAACCTCCTAGAGCCCTCAGAAATTGCTTTACCTTGTTTTACTAAGGAAGTTTTTATAGACTGGTTAACATTTATCCCGTAAATAAAGTGAAAGGTTTTGCAGTGTTGCCAATAAATATCCGCTAACGAGAAGAGTATGCAGCTATTTGTTTTAGATCAGTTACGTAAGAACTGCGTATTAAAATAATTTGTAATTCTTAAATAGTTTTAGCAGTTCAAAATTTTTGGTCATATGATCAATCAGTAAAGTAAATACAGAATGTATGTATGACATACGTTTTTCAGGTGATTAAACCAAAAGTTAGTGAATGGGCGGACATGTGTCACGTTTGGGAGACAGGGAAGGTGCATATGGATTTTCTGGTGGGAAAACCACTTGGAAGACCAAGGCATAGGTGGGAAGATAATATTAAAACGGATCTTAAGGAAAGAAGCTTCGAGGCCGTTGACTGGATTGATCTGGCTCAGGAGAATGACAGTTGGCTGGCCCTTGTTGACATGGTAGTGAACTTTCGTGTTCTCAAAAATGTGGGAAATTCTTGACTAGCTTGTCCTGAAGTACTCAACTCCAACCAGTTCGTGAAAGTGTTAAGTACAACTGAGAGAACCTCACTATTACATTCGTAGGGCGTTACGCATACGCAGGATTTTTATTTTTTATTTTTATCCAACAAAATACACTGAATATTAGAGGTTCATAACAATAAATCTGAAAGCGTTACACTCCTATATATTTCGGTCCATCATGAGGGAAAAATCTGTCAGTATTATACATAACATTTACATAACAGTACGTAGGCATTTTCATACGTAGATCGTCAGATAGGCTGCGATACATAAGGAGTAATATGTTTTTAGATTTAAAACTATGTAATATTGAGTGCATTTTTTGGATAATAAAAGTAAAGCAATCCCGTTACAGGCCTGAACAGGCCCTTAGGGTTCCAGGAGGTTGAGGCTCCCAGATTTCTAGACAGTCGGCACTTGAAGGTGGTAAGGTTGTCAGCCCTACGCATCGGCCGCCTTTATCCCAAGGAAATATTCCTGGTACTCATTTCTGTTAGAGGCTGAGTCGACCCCAGGGCCATAGTCAAGGATTATGTCAATGAAAAATTCCAATAACACCGTCGGGAATCGAACCCGCACCCTTCCGGTTTGTAGCGCAGTGCCTCAACCAATTGCGCCACCGCGGCCCCAGGATTATAAAGTACGGTATGGAAAATACAAAATTTGCAGGCAGGATGTTTCAATTTTTCGTACTTGTTTTTGATGTTATTTTTGTTTCAAGCAGTTTACGCCTTCTCCTGATGTAGGAGTAATTACATTGACCAAAGATCTGTCTAAGAGCGGCTTTTTGTTCATTATTTAAATGAGCTCTGTCCAGCTGCAAGGCTGCGACTGACACGGTCTCTTAACACAACAGAAAATGTTCTCTAAACGTCCGTGAGTCTGGGTCTTTCGGTTCATAGCTTTTGTATCGGGCGCCGTCCGTTGTTTGGAGCAAGTTGTGTCATTTCGTGAGTTGGCTCTACTCTGTCCTCAAGTAATTGTTTTCTTTACAAACAGGTATGGTAGTGCTAGCAGTCAGCTTCAGTCTCGGTACGGTTTGTACTCCAATCGCCAGACGCCTTGGAAGCAATATATTAGCAGCAAAATAAAGCTCTCGTTACAATAATCCGAAGATGGGAGTAACAAAACGCGTGAAATGTGTGTCCTGTATGTAGCATAACACTAAAATGGGCACTGTCCAACATAATTATGACGTATCGAAAATGCTGTGTTTTTAGAAGATGCTGAAATAAAGTGTCTGTGGAATTGTGAAAGTTATTTAACCATTTAAAGGCTAAGATTAAGCTGGATTTTACTTACAGATTCATTTCGTACCGCACAGTAAACACACTACATTTCGGTTATAAAAACCGATGAGCTGATACATTGTGTGGGAATAATTGCTGTTTGTTCTAAGATCCAGAAAAAACATCAATGCAGATTTTTCGAATGTTCAACCCAGTGGCATTTAAAGTAACCACTGGGCTTTAAATGCTTAATAATGTCACAGATAATTACTATTTTCATGTAGAATATTTGCAGCTATTATTGTTGGAGGCCGAGTGGTTGAAGAGCTCGCTTGGGGGGGGGGGGGGGGGGCGAATAACATTTTGAATTCGGGAAGGAGGAATTTCAACACGCAAATAAAACTGAAGCCGACCCCCGTGACCGCGCGTTCTAAGACGTGGGTCTGCGCCCGCTCTCTTACTGGGACTGTGAATTCGATTTCCTCCGGTGGCGTGGTGGTTGAATGTTGTGTGTTGTCAAGTAGTGGCCTCTGCGTCGGGCTGATCACTCGTCCAGAGGTGTCCTACCGAGTGTGGTGTGTCTGAGTGTGATCGTGAAGCCACGATAATGAGGAGACCCTGGCCCAGCAGGGGTTGTTGTGCCATAGGAAAAAATGAAAATTAAATACAAAATCTGGTATAACGGGACACGTTTGCAGCGGCTGGATTGAATTCTTCTAAATTACTACTCAGGACTGATTTCAGGGTGGCGCGTTATTTTTCCAGTGATGAAGCTCTGAGTTCAGATTATGTAGTTATGTGATGAATTGGACATCCTCAGCTGACTGGATCTATAATATAGGATCCATCGCAGCAGTTAAAACTGGGACACATAATTTAAGTACATCTGTGCGTAGCCATATGAAACACGAGGCATTGGTTTGCACCCAATGTTGTCCTACTGACACAGCGTTATTTATTATCGTGGTGGTGTGAAAGGACAGCCTTTAATGGGCACATTTTCTACCTGCGGGACGATAAGTGAATGAATGTGGAGTGTTGATGAGGTGATTATTGAGAATAGACAAGAGGAGTACTAGGAGAAAACCAGTTCCAATGCCCCTTTGTACACCACACATATTTTGTGGACAGCCCTGGCATGAAACCTGGCCTCTGCGTTGAGAAGCTGGCAACTGATCGCCTGGGTCATGACCTAACCTTAGCTATACGTTCTCTTAACCATCTCACACAGTCATATATAAGGCCTGAAAACGTTACACTTCTATAAGAGTACGTCGAAGGCTTGATTTCCTTTTGAAATTCAATTTGAAAGTGAGTGAAACTTTTTAGCATACTGTGTTTACATTTTCACATGTGCACTGTAGTGTTACAGTGACCTACAGACATGAAATCGATCATGCACAGAATGCAGACTCATATTCATTACATGACACTGTGCGGGTTGAATTTTCAAGGCAGTGTGGAAGGTTATTTTTTCATCCTGTATGAAATATTAGTAGATATAACAAAATATATACTTCACTACAAGATATTACACGTAGGCCTATACAGCTGTAGTCTTGTTATTTTATAGTGGCTTCTGACCAGGGGGATAGGAGAGGAAAATTGAGAGTATTGGGAGAAAGCGAGACAGCGGGTTCATTTGGCATAGAAAAATTGAAGAGACAGAATTAACTGTTGATATGTAGATTTGATTCTTTTATGTATTTATTTATGGTATGTTTAAAGGCACTTTCAAATGGCTGTGATCATGATAGCATCGAATCATTGCATGATTAGTAAATCATGAATTGTGAAAATGTGGAATGAACAGTGGTTGTCGGAGTTGGAGGTAATGTAGCATATTTCAAGGTCATATCCAGACATTCACCTGACGGGAGAAAGTACGAAAGAGGATTTTAAATATACACGGTAAACCTACGATAGATGTACACGTGAAATTAAATCCAGAATTTCCACCCCACAAGCACAATTCAACATGAAGAAGACTCTCTTCACCAGCGAATTGGACATAAATTTAGGAAAGAAACTAGTAAAGTGCTGCATTTGGAGCGTAGCTTTGTATGGGCGCTGAAACTTGGGCACTTCGGAAAGTATATCGGAAATACCTGGAAAGTTTTGATATGTGGTGCTGGAGAAGGATGGGGAAGACCATTTGGACCGATCGTGTGAGAAATGAAGTGTTACGTAGGGTTAAGGAGGAGAGGAGTATCCTAAATACAATACAAAGAAGAAAGGCTAACTGGATTGGTCGAATCTTGCGTAGAAACTGTCTTCTAAAACACGTGATTGAAGGAAAGGTAGACGGAAGAATAGAAATGAGAGGAAGACGAGGAAGAAAGCGTAAGCAGTTACTGGATGACCTTAAGGAAAAGAGAAGATCGACACACTAAAATTTTTTGACAATGGCGCCACATGCGAGGCATCCCTAATATGTTTTAGGACTCTCTCCATTGTCCCAGATCTCACACACACACACACACACACACACACACACACACACACACACACACACACACACACACACACACACACACACACACACACACACCACGTTTAAAAAACTGTCTGTTTTCGTCCTCAAGGAAAGATGCTGGAAAATGAAAGCGGAAGCACTAGATCGCACTGTGTGTAGAACTCCCTTTGGAAGAAGCTACGGACCTGTCGTAAGACAGACTGCAGAATGAATGAAACATGCGATATTGGTACCTCGTAATGGCTAATGTAAATCCAGTGCATTGCCACTGCTATACACAATCATTCATGCAGCTGCTAGTCAACTAATTCTTTCGCATGCTTTACAATAAACTGTGATTAAATAAGACAGTTTTGTGCTACAACGAAGCAGTGTCGCTTCTAAGTATTAATTATCTGTGCACGCATCTTAACATTTTTAATATTTGTTTAACTCTCATATTTAGGAGAAATTTTTATGTGTTTCTAAATGTTTAATAAACAAAATACACCAGTTTTTCCATTTCAAGCGTCCCTAATACATTAGTTTCTTTATATGAATCATCATATAAAAATAAACCGTTCACTTGTACAGTAGTACGTCAAAAGTTTCATATTTATTTGTTCTTGATTGGATTGCTGGTTTCACGGATTAGAGTCGCTAGTCATAAAGAAGTTTTATTACGTTATATACGCTTTGTCCTTATGTAGTGACACAATTACAAACTCATGTTTAACCCTTTAAAGACGAAGCTTATCTGTTTTATATAAGGACTCAGTGCGTACCGCGCTGTAAACACTCTCCACTTCGGTTATAAAAACCAGTCTCTTAATGTTTTATAAGGCAAAAGTTGCTGTTTGTTCTGAGATCCGTACAAAACACATAAACGCAATGTGGGCACCTTGTAGAATTTTTTAATGTTAAACCTGGTCATATGTAAAGATACCGCTAGGCTTTAAAAGGTTAAAGTTGGTCTCAACTGTGTAACTCAGGAAGAGTTCTTGTTAATTTTAGGTATGTGCTGAAATACTGTGCTCTGCAGACATTATACATAAGTCTGTCTCTTATCGTTGTCGTTTCTTTGTTCCTGAAGGACTTTGAAATCAGCTGTTTGTCAGAATAAAATTTTTGCATTTATTTAATACATCCAAAGTACAGAATTAGACAACTGGGCCTGAGATTTAATTTTAAGAGCATAAATGTTTCTGATTCTGCATTTTGTGATTTGTGAGTCGATTGATTTAAGAAGACAGAAAGGCCTGGTATGTAGAATAAATGAGTTCTTTTCGCTACTTACATTATATAAGAATTCTATTTGAAATGTATCAGTTATATTCAGCTTAGTGATGGTCAGATGTGAATAATGAGCTGGAAATTTTATCGCGGGAAGTGATCGTGGCCTGTTTTAAGATATCCAAAATTTTGCCTACGTGAACGAGGAAATCTACAAAAATCTCAGTCATAAATAATAATATTCTGGTCAGTATTCGAAACTGCGACTACCCAAATACGAAGCGGAAATGCTCAATTTTCTAGGTATTTATGCATGTTCGGATTTATTGAGTTTCTGATTGTACACTTATTTAACCCTTTAAAGACGAAGCGTATCTGTTTTATATAAGGACTCAGTGCGTACCGCGCTGTAAACACTCTCCACTTCGGTTATAAAAACCAGTCTCTCAATGTTTTATAAGGCAAAAGTTGCTGTTTGTTCTGAGATCCGTACAAAACACATAAACGCAATGTGGGCACCACGTAGAATATTTTAATGTTAAATCTGGTGGTACGTAAAGTTACCGCTAGGCTTTAAAAGGTTAAGCGGTACCCAAATAATACTACTTAATGTTCCTGAAGAAGGTGCTTTCGATAAGCTAGGGCGCTGCAACCTGAGGAATCCGTCTGTCGGAGTTGAAAGAGTCATATTGAATATTATAAGCATCTTATCGATGAATCGTGTTTAAAGTGCTCGCAGGAACAAGAGATAATTTTTCTCTGCAAAGAGCCTTCTACGGCTCTGGTGTCCACCCAATCTCCTATTCAACAGGGCGTTTAGACGCCTTTCTCAGGGGTAACGCGGCCCGGGCATGAAGCTGACCATTACGATCTAGCGCCGAGGTTAAAAATGCGTGTAGTTATACCTCCGTTTCCCCATACGCCTTCATGGCTTACATAGGGAGATATTTAACCCTTTAAAGACGAAGCGTATCTGTTTTATATAAGGACTCAGTGCGTACCGCGCTGTAAACACTCTCCACTTCGGTTATAAAAACCAATCTCTTAATGTTTTATAAGGCAAAAGTTGCTGTTTGTTCTGAGATCCGTACAAAACACATAAACACAATGTGGGCAGAACGTAGAATTTTTTTAATGTTAAACTTGGTGGTACGTAAAGTTACCGTTAGGGTTTAAAAGGTTAAAATAATATTTTTCATTCATATTGAGAGGAACTATGGGAGTTGAATGCGGTATCTGAGTCTGAGGTGGACCCGTGTTTGGGAAGAGGGCAGGTCGCTTGCCTTACGACATTGAGAAGGTCATATGTAAATAGCGGATGCTTAATCATCCATGTGTGACCTGAGGGTCCTCCATTCACATACCTGTAGAAGTGGAGTCCTTCCTTTCGCATTTTCTTTCGCTTAATTACCTCTTTGTAATTCTGTGCCCTTCGGTAGGCACACGTGTAAATTACTCGTGACCTAACGTTCACTTTAGATTACCTACTTAACACCGAGTAAGGCGGCTCAATGGTAAGTCTTGTGGTTTGTGTTCGGAAGGCATCCGGTTCGAATCTTGTTTAGAACGTTGGCTACCCCGGATAAGGTTTTTCGTGGTTTGCCCACTTTTTCAAGGCAAGATACGCGGCAGTACATAAATTAGGATAGGCTGCTTCCTGCCAAATCCTTTCCAATTCATCATTCATAATTCACCCTTCCCTTCGACACTGTAGTCTGAAATACTGAAAGCGTCCTAAAATTAACTAAAATAAAAATGCGCACTTCACTGCTCCTTGCTTGGTAAAAAATTTAAAAGCAATGTCCAAATATGTAATACTTGACAAACTGATTGTACGAATGCATATCTGCTTGAACTATTGAACTGCTTAACGACGTGGAGCAGCATCCTGCTTGAGAACTGACAGTTCTTAACCTTTTAAAGCCTAGCGGTAACTTTACATACCACCAGGTTTAACATTAAAAAATTATACGTGGTGCCCACATTGCGTTTATGTGTTTTGTACGGATCTCAGAACAAACAGCAACTTTTGCCTTATAAAACATTAAGAGATTGGTTTTTATAACCGGAGTGCAGAGTGTTTACAGCGCGGTACGCACTGAGTCCTTATATAAAACAGATACCCTTCGTCTTTAAAGGGTTAAGCTAATCAAGAATTTCCTTATTCACAAGATTCTGCCACTTGTTCTTGTCATGGGCCAAATGAATTCAGTCCGTGTTCGCCCATCGTCGTAGTCGTTACATCTTCAACCTACTTGTTCACAGCAGGTGTCGAGGTTTCTTGCTTTTCACTTGATCACACTCAAACACACACCACAGTCGGTAGGACTCCTCTGGACGAGGGATCGGCCCGTCGCAGAGACCTCTACCTGACAACACAGACACTCACAAGAGACAAACATCCATGCCCCCGGTGGGATTCGAACCCACGCTCTCAGCAAGCGCTCGGCCGCAGACCCACGCTCTAGACCACGCGGCCACTGGGATCAGCGTTCTCCCTTCCTATTCTTTAATATCTCTTTTAATACAGCATCATCCTTCCATCTATGCTCACGTATCCAGAGCGGTTCCTTGCTTTCAGGTTTTCCGAACAGATCCGTGTACGCATTTCTCTTTCCCAAGTGCGATACTTCCCCCGCCTGTCTTATCCTAGCGACATCTGGCTAGCAATATAGCAGTATGTTTGTCTTTTATGTTTAGGAATAAGCAGCTACACACAGAAGGCGGGCATTTGGGCTTTGACAATGTGTCAATAATCAGATGACTCTGGGTTCCACAACAGCAAAATATGACTTTACTACACTTTCCTATTTGTAGATAATTTTGTAACGCCTTAAGCTTATTTCGTGGTCAAGTCCGTAACATGAATTTGAAACATGGAAATTAAAAGATTGTACTGCTGGCCTGTTCTAAAGAAATGTTTGCTTTTTGTTAATTTGTTAGTTTATTCATGTAACATGCGGGTTGTATGGATACTGTTGTGTTAGATTTTCTGCACATATATTCCTAAGTTAGGGATCGGTTCTTTACTATTAGATTCGTATGCAAATCGGACCACCCTATGTTTTATTCATGAGAGTAAAATTCGCAGTTTTCTTCGCTTATGTCGTTGGAGAGAATGTTAATATTTTGTACTGCTATGGACAAGGAATTTTTTATCTTGGTGGGGATTTTGTTATTTCAGTCTTATGTAAATACGTGAATTTTAAATATTTTATGATCTGACACTTGTCAGACGTAGTTTTTTAATAAAAAGATTGTATCTGTAGATCGAAACACGTGCCTTGGCCCAATCATAGTAACCAAGGAACTTTGTTAACCTTGGTACCCATTTAGACACGGCAGCACAAGTAACTATAGTAATCATAGGAAGATTACTAAAATTGATAACAAGGTAACCATGGTAGCAAATGTAACCATGTAGTAACGACAGCAGCACTGGTAACCTTGTTACCCAAGGCAATGATGGTAACCAGGAAATAAATTTTAAGCTTATTAACAAAGGTAAACTTAGCAACCATGGGAACATTAGCAACCTTGGTAACCAAGGTAACTCTAGCGACTATAGGAGCATTAGTAACTTTGGTAACCAAGGTAACTCTAGCGACTATAGGAGCATTAGTAACTTTGGTAACCAAGGTAACCATAGCCACATTAGCAACCATGGTAACAAAAGTAACAGTGCGAACCTCGGTAACCGAAGTAGCCACAAATGTACGTAGATATTCCTGCAGAATATCTGGCACTTTTGTGAGATTTTAGCAAAAATTGGAATCTATGGACAAATTTCAGTAGACATCCAAAATACGAACTATTACGCAAATCTGTCTCGTGGTACCCGTACTCCCGTACTCGAGTGTTTCTGTGCGGACGGACGTGACGAAGCCAGTAGTCTCTTTTCGCTTTGTTTTTCAAAGGCTCCTAGAATTTTTTTGAAATATCGTCATGAACATGGTGTGAACAAACCTGAACGACAAGTACTTGCCCAGAAGACCGGTTATAGAGCAAGGACCCCTCTTAGCCTTCAATACAGCTTTAAGCGATAAAGTACCTGCGTTAAGAGGACGTCTTTGTCACATTTTAATTGTATTTCCCGCAGTAAACGTACGTTGGAATTTATTTGAAAAAATGAGTATTTTTGCGATTTTTAGTTATTAGCATTCGTTTCTAGCGTCATGTTTTTGAAAATACGAAGACAATGGAACGCAGAGAATTTGGATTAAGCAGTAATCTTTTTGTCGGTAGTGTCACGAACATTATAAACAAAATAAGGATGATATTGACTGGTCATATAGTGTGTCGGCCGTAAACAAGTCTTCTATACAACAGTTTGCATTGGATAATATTAGGACAATCTCAAATAACAGGTTCAGGCAATGAGAACGTAATTGACGCGCTTTGTGGTATGGTCCAATGTACGGACTTTGTGAACACGGTGATGAAATTTCAGGTTTCATAACAGTAGGGAATTTCCGATCAGATAGTTAAGGAAGCCGTAGAATCTTCAGGTCATATCATTGTGGAGTAAAGTTACACGTGAACATGGGGCAGTAATTCGATGGTTTCTGAAATTATTGACAAAATTCACTAAGAATTCTCGTGCTCATGGAGGCATTAGAGTTTAACGTTATTAGAATTTTTGTTATATACTAATGCACTTACAGGTGCTTCGGTGAAATGTTTCGTATGTGAAAAATAAAACAACCACAAAGCACAACTTTATTCACTACTTTGCATTTTAGTGTTGAGAAAACATAAAATACATAAAATCACACTGCATGTTTCGGCTATTCTTTAGACATATCAGCACTAAAATACAACGTAGTGAACGAAGTTGTGCTTTGCGGTTGTTTTATTTTTTACATATAAACATCATGCACAAGGGGAATGTGAACATTATACTTACTAACAATAAGAAATATTTCGTACCCTGAAGACACTTAAACACAAATGACGTAACGTTTCCAGTACTAACCATTTTCATTATCGTTGTGGATATTAATAATTGGCGAAATATTAACACTATTTATGCGTCCTACATGTACGATGACGGGGGTTAAGAACTGCTTCCTGCCATGATATTAATATGAAATATTATTTCTAAGTTAGAAACTACAAAATATTTGGACCTTTTGAAAATTTGAGGTTATGATGGACCAACAAATTTTACGTAGTTAAAATTAATTTTAGACAGATAAATAAGTAAGTTCGTCAAAGATATGTAGTGACAGGCCCTAGTAGCCTAACAACGTCACAAAATATACGCACAGTTGTAAACAACGATAAGAAATGTGACCACACTGGGTTAAATGTTGTGACCGTTTAAACAGAGGCCAGGATGGAAGTAACGGAACGTGCCTCAATGTCACGCCGTGCATACATTTGCTGTGTTCTTGAATGTTAAACCCGGAGGTAAATAACGTAACCAATGGGCTTTAATTGGCTAATTAAATTTACAGGTAATGAACTTCGAGATACGGCTTGTTTTCTGTTAATTTTTATGAAACAAAATTAATTAAAGCGCCCACAAAAGATAGAAGCATTCTTTAGTGCAAAGGTAAGCAAGGCTGTCGCATGAAAGGCCGTTACCAGTGGTTCAGAACAAAACGAATTCCACTGGATTCTGCATGTATTATTATCTCAAGGACTCACGCCTTTAGGATGTAAGTTGGCTCGTGTTTTGCCTCTGCTTACACAAAACAGCTTTTCCTCTTTGACGTAAGGTGCTGGTTATTTTGTGGTAATGTTTTGGACATGATTTCCATCAAGTGCCCCAGTTCGAGCCTTGACTGAGTTACTGGCTACCTTAACCCTTTGAAGGCGAAGCGTATCTGTTTTATATGAGGACTCAGTGCATACCGCGCTGTAAACACTCTCCACTTCGGTTATAAAAACCAATCTCTTAATGTTTTATAAGGCAAAAGTTGCTGTTTGTTCTGAGATCCGTACAAAACACATAAACGCAATGTGGGCACCACGTAGAATTTTTTAATGTTAAACCTGGAGGTACGTAAAGTTACCGCTAGGCTTTAAAAGGTTAATACGGATTTCTGTGGTTTTCCTCACTGACTCATGTAGACTGTCGGAATTAGTTTGAAACAGGACACAACCACCTTACAAATTATTAAACTTAACTCTGATTTCAGGCTTCCGCCGCGATGTTGGTGAGATTTGCGCTCTTCTGGCATATCATACAGCGTCGTGTGGTAATTGTTTACCGACGTTTCGGGACAACGTATCGGTCTTATCTTCAAGGGTCAAGAAGTACAATAAGACTTCTTGACCCTTGAAGATGGTAACACTATGTTTTTTTCGAAACGTCGGTACATATCACCACACGACGCTGTATGATATTCCACAAGAGCGAAGACCTCAAGTTTTTAACTCACCAACTTTCATGATTTGATTTCCATCTCATCTAAAGCTGTATATCTTGCTCAACTAGAAGTTGTTTAAAATGGAATTTCCTTTAAAATCATGGAATATATGAAAAAATACGTATTACTTATATGTATAGTACCCTTTTACGCAAATGGTACCTCCCCCTGAGAAATGTTCTTGAAATGAAAATTCCCTACACAAAAATTAATTTCCTACTAATTGAAAAAAACCATAACTATAGATCTTACGTCTTTGTACTAAACATGACTAAAGGAAGATAAACGTGTGGCACAAATACATTTGTGTTTCTGTTTATTCTAATAAACAGCAACTAATATGAAACGAATAACACTGATTAAAGACAAGAAGGTTTAGAAAGTAAAACGGAACAAAAAGTGACATTGGACAACAAAACGGTGCTACTCGACGTGGAGACATGCACGTGGCTTGGCGTGTTTATATTGTGGCGTGATTTCAGTACAGACAAAATTCACTGCGTCTACTGAAACGGGTTAGTCACTTTTGTCATTTACATTGGTACCCAAAATTCATATGTTAGACGTTTGTGTCAAGAAGGGGTGGTGGCTGCCAACAGTAATTTATTTCAGGGTTTTGTCTTCTGGTTTGTGACACCGATTGGCCCTGTAGTTTGCTACTGACACTTAGGGGGAACATTCTGCCTCCTTCTTCAGGGTAGAAGTGAGTAGGGCGCAGTTGTGTATGGAGGTTCCAAGGAAGATGGCACCTACAAATTGGCGCAACCAGAAGGCCGCCGTGAATGGAGAGGGAGTCGGCTTGGGGAAGAACAGAATTTCTTGTTCTTACCGGGATTCGAACACCGGACCGCCCTGCTTTTAGCCTAGCCGCTATATCGACTACGCTAAATAATAATAATAATAATAATAATAATAATAATAATAACGGCGTACAATTCAGTAACTACATAATTCTGAACCTTTTAAAGCCTAGCGGTAACTTTACATAAGACCAGGTTTAACATTAAAACATTCTACATGGTGCCCACATTGCGTTTATGTGTTTTGTACGGATCTCAGAACAAACAGCAACTTTTGCCTTATAAAACATTCAGAGACTGGTTTTTATAACCGAAGTGGAGAGTGTTTACAGCGCGGTACGCACTGAGTCCTTGTATAAAACAGATATGCTTCGTCTTTAAAGGGTTAATTGTGGAATCCACAGACGTCTGAAGATGTGGAGTTTAGATTTTTTTATGGGTGTATAAAACATGACTGCTGTGGACTCTTCTGTTTGTAAAAATGTGGCTTCTAAACCGTGTACCTTGGTTAATAAGGTTCTTTGTTCTTAAGGTCCAAATCTGAATCTCACGTAAACTTATTCACTGCTGTGCACATCTGTCATGTCTTCATAGAGAAACATTTAGCACATTATTTGACCTAAATGGCAGAAAATATCTTCCAGTGAGTGGTGTTTCCTGTTCTGAATTCTATACAGGGATCTAGCGGATTGTCTCTAACACAACAGTTTGCTGCAGTTTACATAACACAGCGACATGTTACACTTTCCTTTAATACAAATACAAATTTCTTTTTGCGGGATATACAATGGTTTCAAATTATGACGCTGCGAAAATTCTTATAAAAGCGAGAAAGTCTATACTAGTTCAACCCCTGTTCCGGCTTGCACAGTGTCATATAATGAAAATTATTTATTACAAAAATTACTTGGTGGAATGAAAAAAATATATCAATAAAGATGGAAGGTATTATAATGGGATGTTTTGCACAGTGTGCTATTTAAATGAAGTGGCGTTTTTGTGCAGAAATTGCGACACTGGCTACTGTTGAATGACGTGGCTGCATGACTTTAGTTTATGCACCTGTTTCTTAAAGACATTTCAGGTTATATACCGTCGAGCTTTAGGATAATTAGTGAAAAATTCGTTGTAAGGGTGTGGAAGGGAGAAATCCTTGCATAATTTAAAATGTTATCCCTCTATTTGCCTGAAGATGTAGAGGGAAACTGTGCTTTCTACTCGGCCGCAACGTCCGCTAATTTAGCAGATATATGTCAAACAGTCGTCTAAATTCGTTTCATTTTGTGATTGAGGCAAGCGTTGTACCGACACGAAGTTTATTTGTTTGTTAAGAAAAGAACAACAACTCAGATGTGCTCAGGGCTTCGGTAAGACTGTTGATGGACTTTATCAAAGAAATCATGGATGACGGTTTTTTTCATGAAAAAGAAGGAAGATATCTAAGTTCCTGAAAAACTTGCAGCAATGTATTTTTGCCGAGAGAAAACAAATCTTTCTCTATAATTGACAATGGCCATCCTGTACGGCACTTTGAAGCAGTAAACCGATTTTCGGTCAAAAGACAAATAGCACCGAAGACATAAGTCTTCATAATTAGGCGCTTTCGCAGCGTTACGAAAAGCGACTATTAGGTTCGACATGTCTGTCTGTCCGCACGCAGCAGCTTGGCTACCATTGGACGGATTTCAACGAAATTTGATATTTGAGGATTTTTCTAAAAGCTATCGAGAAAATGCAAGTTTTATTAAAATCTGATAAGAATAACTGGTACTTTGCATAAAGACCTATGTACATTAATGAGAATATCTCATTGCATTCTTCTTAGAGTGAGAAATATTTCGGACAAAGTTGTAGAGAAAATCAAAACACTTCTTATGTTCAGTAAGTTCTGCCGAAGGTCGTGCCGTTTGTGACAGAAGGTGGAAAAATGTGGTACAGCCAGAGAGGCCACAGATGACAATATAATACGGCGCAAGCACATTGCATGCTCGATAAGTAAGGCTACAGACACACACTCAGAATATGTTATACTTATTGCTGTTCCACGACAAAAATGGTTACGCGAACGCTGCACAATGTTACGTTATAGTGCATTGCCTCTCTTGTGAAATAACTGCGTGCAGCCAACTGCTTCTTGGAAACCGGCAGTCACTCAGCTACCTTTGAATTTCCTCTCCTTTAATGGAACACAAATTTCGTTATCGCACTCACAGCATCATGTCACTGGACCGTGTTCTGAACCTGCAGTGTCCATTTCACACCGTCATACGTAATTTTTATATTTATTTTAGTATTAACCCTGTAAAGGCTAAGCGTATCTGTTTTATGTAAGGACTCAGTGCGTACCGCGCTGTAAACACTCTCCACTTCGGTTATAAAAACCAGTCTCTTAATGTTTTATAAGGCAAAAGTTGCTGTTTGTTCTGAGATCCGTACAAAACACATAAACGCAATGTGGGCACCACGTAGAATTTTTTAATGTTAAACCTGGTGGTACGTAAAGTTACCGCTAGGCTTTAAAAGGTTAAATAACTCCATGGAGCAGAGTCCTTCTTGGGAAGCTAACAGTTTCTCAGCTAGTCAAGAAATTCCCCGCATTTTATGGAACCCAAATGTTCATTACCGCATTTACAAGAGCCCGCCACCTGTCCCTATCCTGAGCCAGCTGAATCTAGTCCATGCCCCATCCCACTTCTTGAAGATCCATTTTAATATTATCCTCCCATCTACGCCTGGGTCTCCCAAGTGGTCTCCTTCCCTCAGGTCTCCCTACCAAAAGCCCTTATGCACCTCTCCTTTCCCCCATACGTGCCATATGCCCTGCCCATCTCATTCTTCTTGATTTGATTACCCGGACTATATTTGATGAGTACAAATCATTAAGTTCCTCGTTACGCAGTCATCTCCACTCTCTTGTCACCTTGTCCCTCTTAGGCCCAAATATCCTCCTCAGCACCCTATTCTCGAACACCCTCAGCGTTTGTTCCTCCCTCAGTTTCACAGACCAAGTTTCACACCCATACAAAACAACAGGTAAAATTATAGTTCTGTTTACCCTAATCTTATTGTTCTCCCATTAAAGCCTGCATCCTCCAGATGGTTCCTTCCTTTCGATGTTACTATTACAAGCAAAGCAAAGCACATATAGACAGAGTATCCCAGAATTTAATTATATGACAATCAATTCGCTTCCCTGAAGACAGCATTGTGTTCTAATCCTTTGAAGACTGAAATTGCCGATCCCAGTGGCCGCGTGGTCTAAGGCGTGGGTCTGTGGTCCCAGCGCTTGCTGGGATCGTGGGTTCGAATCCCAACGGAGATATGGATGTTTGTCTCGTGTGAGTGTTTGTGTTGTCAGGTAGAGGTCTCTGCGACGGGCTGATCCCTCGTCCAGAGGATTGCTACTGACTGTGGTGTGTGCTTTAGTTTGATCAAGTGAAAACGAAAATCCTCTACACCTGTTGTGAACAGGTAGGTAGAAGAGGGAAGGGCTGCAAACGAGGACTGCCATTCTTATTTATATACAAAAATTCAGGTTCTACCTCACAGAGAAGAGAGTCTGTTTCCATTAGACTAGTTAGTGCTTTTTATTGCAAGTATCATGTGAAAAATAAAATCACTGTACGATAAAATGCAAAGTTTCCTGCTGTTAAAGCAGGTGGTGCATACGGATAAGTACACGACTGCCATCTGTTGACGTTTCGTAACAGAATGGCACAATAGTCATGATTTTCCCTTCTGTTCGTTACGCAGCAGTACGTTCTATGTCGTATGTATGACATTAGTAATGCATACTGTTTAAGACTGTATTGTTAAAACCTATTGTTAACAGATCAATTACACATCACTCCACTGCCAGCTATCCACTTTTCTCTACCATCTCAAAAGGGAAGACACTGATACTACATGAACCCTCACGTTTTCATTATTGCACACGCATCTGAGGTAAATTTAAAGTTGTCTCTGTCCACGCCATGAAAGCGCATAGGAGGAATGGAGGTATGCTCCACGCATTCTTAACGCCTGTACTAGTTGGAGTTTTTTTTAGTGGTGAAGGGCCCGGCAGCAGACGCTACGGACGCACCGCAGCCTTGAGGCTTCTTGTGCAACCCTGTGATAAAGATGACGATGTTGATTATTTTTTGTCCTTTTCCTAGTAATGGAGCACCGGTGGAATGAAACTGACAGGAGAAAAACCTGTCCCAGTGCCACTTTGTCCACCATAAATCCTATATGGATTGACCCGGGATCGAACCCGAGCCTCCGCGGTGGGAGGCCGGCGGCTAACCGCCTGAGCCATGGCACGGCCTAGACTAGTTGGAGGTTAGTGGTCAGTTTCACTCCCCGGCCGCTTTATCTCGAGGGATAGACCACGGCACCCATTGAATAGGAGGTTGTGAGCGCCATAGCTGTTCTGGACATTACAGAGGAGGAACAATCTCCTGAACCTCCCGGGATACGTACCACGGATCGTCCACCCGTAGCCTGGTCACTATACTAACTGCGCTAATCCAGTTCCCACCTTCAGAAGACGGTGTGGTAATTTCGAATCAGGACAGACTTACTACTGATTTGTTTTATCCCGGAGCAAAATTTCTGCCGTAATTATTTTTATACATGCCACTTACTCTTTTTTTTTCAAATTAACCCTTTACAGACGAAGCGTATCTGTTTTATATAAGGACTCAGTGCGTACCGCACTGTAAACACTCTCCACTTCGGTTATAAAAACCAGTCTCTTAATGTTTTTTATAAGGCAAAAGTTGCTGTTTGTTCTGAGATCCGTACAAAACACATAAACGCAATGTGGGCACCACGTAGAATTTTTTAATGTTAAACCTGGTCCTATGTAAAGTTACCGCTAGGCTTTAAAAGGTTAAATATGTCATTCAAAAGAATGCCAGCTCGTACACGTTGAAGAGGGTACGCATTTCGATAAAAAGAAGGGCACACAAGTGAGAGGTTTCAGCAGAAACTGCCGTCCTGTGAGGAGGAATTTTTACCGCAGGTTCCACTGACGGTTGAGGACGAAACTGATGTAACTGTTTGCGCATTATTCAACTCTTTCTTTTGGATGTTGAGAAGTAATTGATTTTGCCATAAATTTAACTTAACAGGCATAAAAATTCTAACAACTTATTGAAATTATGTGTAGCAGAATAGCCTAAAGCGACCGAAGTGGTTCTTTGCCACATCTCTTCAATACATACAGGCTTTTGGTTGTAGGATCTGAAGAAAAGATACTACCTGGAAGACTTACATTTAGATGGGAAAATAATATTAAAAAGAATCTTAAAGAACAGAGATGTGAAGTCAAGGACTGGATTTATCTGTATCAGAATAGAAAAAACCGGCGAGCTGTTTTGAAAACTGTAATGACTCTTCAGTCCCTATAAGACGTGGAGAATTTTTTGACGGGTTAGGAACGTATTCATTTTGCAAGAACCTTTGTACTCCGCGGAAGTGTTGGAGTTTCTCTTCGCCATGGCCATAGTCCCTCCAGGCCCTGTATCATATGAGCACCGAAGACTCTTTTCTCGCGGTTTGGATACCCGAAGTGTGAAATTGATATCTGAGTGCCGTGTAACACCGAGATTCGTAATGCGTGATGTGTTTCGTGCACTGCATGGTGTGACTGTTAATAACAGGGACAGCTTTTAGAGAAGATATCAAAACCAAAGAATGCACATCAGCGTATGGAAGTGTATTACACATATCATGTACGTACTACATGTTTCGGCCACTCATGTGGCCGTCTTCAGGTAGGTGCTTTCCAACGAATATATACATCGAAATATTACATAATTTTTTGGAACCAATACACAGATACAAAATATTCAATTTTAAAAATAATACATGGTGTAATATATATTAACAATTTTAATATATGTTTTAAACGATGTATTATTCTTAAAATTTAATATTTTTATCTGTGGTTTAAAATACGTATTAAATATCTTTAATACATATTTTAAACCATGCGTTATTTTTAAAAATTTAATACTTTATATCTGTGCATTGGTTCCAAAAACGGCTCTAATATTTCGATCTGTGTATCCTTTGTAATGCACTTCCCTGAAGATGGCCACCTGAGTGACCGAAACATGTAGGAGGTATACGATGTGTATAATATACTTCCATACATTGATGTGCATTTTTTAAGTATCATATCTAATTGCTCAGTGCACGGGTGTGGACCATTTAGAAAAGAGACAGTTTTATTTTTGACCTACAGCATCCAAATAATGTGATGCAGATAAATATTTCGATTTATCACAGATGATTGAAACGTGAGAAATTTTTCAATAATTTCGAAGGTAATTACTGAAACCCTCATAACTGCATTTATCAAAAGAATACATTTTAAATCTTCTGTCTTGCGGGTTGTTACGCGGCGTATGTTGGAGATATTTCACCAACATTTCGAGACAAGACTTGGTCTGTTTAATCCGTGAAGATGGGAACGACAGGCTGTCGTGAAACTTCGGTAAACAACGTACGCTGCATAACATCCTAGAAGAGCGAATACCTGTTTTTCACTGCGGCGGAAGCCCGAAATTTCGCAGTCTATTTTTATGGCCATGTTTTACCCGACTGCCTTTCCACTTAGTAGTTTGTACGTGTTTACTTTATAATACTGGTTTTCTTTACTATGTCTAATTATCACTAAACAATTAATTACCTTAATGTTCCCATCTTGGTTCTATGCAGTCAATTTCTGTAACTGATGTAAAGTCCACAGTCTTAATTAGGCAATTGTCTTCGTTTGAAAACACTAATGATCCATAAAAATAAAACACACACCAAACACACACCACCCTAACTACAGCTAAAGTGAGAGTGGTCGCTGCTGACGGCTACCCCACTCACTGCACACTCTCTGTCTTTTGAGTGGCGGGCGGGTACACACAACTTGTTTTATACGGCACCGCCCCGCTGACCCACATAGCAGCTGCAACTCTCTTCTGGCTGGGCTTGCTCAGTTTTCTCTCCACCCCCATGACATACACAAGTCTCTCGGCATCTGGAGATTATAATTTGCTTCTTAGCTTATTTAATGACTTTTTCTGAATTGTAAAATTTATGTGTCAACGAACGAGAAAATGAATCCGGTTGATGAATTGGAAAGGATGTGAAAGGAAAAGGTGTTGTCCTGTTTCAAGGTGTTAGCCCAGAATTTCTATGGAATGGCTTAGGGAAGCCACGAAATTTCTCACTTGTTGCAGCCAAAATTCTGGCTCTTGGTTTCATGAATATGAAACATGAGTGAACATCATCTAATTGACGTGTCAAATATCATTGTTTTATTACTATGTTTGTTCTGCTTTTTTTTTTTTAGCGGTGAAGGGCCCCGTAGCAGACGCTACGGACGCACCGCACCCTTGAGGCTTCTTGTGCAACCCTATGATGAAGGTGAAGATGATTAATATTTTTTGCCCTTTTCCTAGTAATGGAGCACCGGTGGAATGAAATTGACAGGGGAAAACCGAAGTACTCGGGCAAAAACCTGTCCCAGTGCCACTTTGTCCACCACAAATCCCACATGGACTGACCCCGGGATCGAAACCTGGCCTCCGCGGTGGGAGGCCGGCGGCTAAACGCCTGAGCCATGGCACGGCCCTTGTTCTGCCTTAGGTGTTGCATCGGTTCATTTATAATTTCGAATTTTCCCTAATTAAAGTATTGGTTAATTTATAATTTAAGATTTTCCCTAATTAATCGCAGATTAGTAGAGAATGCGGGCAATGTCGCATGTTCTAAACACTCTTACTCTTTTTGTACTAGCTTTTCAAAATTTCGAAAAGCTACTATTGGCTTCGTAATGTCTGTCCGTCTGTCCATCCGTCCGCATGGAACAACTCGGCTCCAACTGGACGGATTTCCATTAATTTTGAAATTTGCTTATTTTCAGAGATCTGTCGAAAAAATTCAAGTTTCATTAAAATCTGAGGAGAATAACAGGTACTTTACACGAAGACTTCTGTACATTTGTGATACAGTCTCGATGAATTCGTCTTAGAATTAGAAATGTTTGAGGCAAAGTTGTAGAGAGAATCAAAACACACATTTTATGTTCATGAATTTTTTTTAAAAAAATCTTGCTGTTTATGAGATAATGTGGAAAAGTATGCTAGAGTCGGACAGGCCACAGATGACGATATAATACGGGCATGCGCTTTGCATGCTCGGTAACTAAGGTTACAGATACACACTCACAATACTTGCTGCTTTTCCATATCAAAAATAGTTAGGCGAAAGAGCCAGGATAATAAATTAATACGTACATTGCCTGTTTGATTGTTATTAGAGATGCTTTTCTTTAGAACCAGAAGTTTAGAAATCTTCTGCGGTGTCTTCGGCAGCGTGCCATTTCTTGACGGGTCAAATGGTAGGCCTGCTCTTCTCATTTATTTCACATGTCATTGCTGTTTATTTTCGTATGCTAATTTTATGTACACGTACTTCAGGGTTTCATGGTTATGTACCACTGCATTGCTTTTGTTGTTATTATATGAAGGCTGAGTGTGTGCGGGTAAAGGAACAATGTAATAACCGCTACAGCAGCCCTAACGGGACTGTCCAAATTATTACAGAACGTGGTGATCTTAATACTTGGGTAAGACACGACCTTCGTTACCCGACTGAGGGTGTGTGAAAGTAACATTATTTTTAAAGCAGTAAAGCAGAAAATTAACATGGAAATTGGGACAGTTTCGTTATTACTTTAATAAATTAAACTAACGGTTGTGTCCCGCGTTTAACCCCAAGGGCTTCTGAGTACAGTCCTTAATAATATCTACATATTTGTACAAATGTTTGGTTATAAGCCACTATTAATTTCATGTACCTTTTAAAACAGGGGCTACAAAAATTAGAACGAAAGTGCTTATGAATAACGTAATGTGCGTGTCATAATCCTTCATATCAACCCTGTTTTGTAAAAAGGGCTTACTGACAGTTTTAGATAATCGAGTTATGTGTAGCAAATCATTCAACTAATGGTCCTCTGTAGGGCCGTGCCATGGCTCAGGCGGTTAGCAGCCGGCCTTCCACCGGGGAGGCCCGGGTTCGATCCCGGGTCAGTCCACGTGGGATTTGTGGTGGACAAAGTGGCACTGGGACAGGTTTTTCTCCGAGTACTTCGGTTTTCTCCTGTCAATTTCATTCTACCGGTGCTTCATTACTAGGAAAAGTACAAAAAAATAACAATCATCATCGTCATCTTCATCGCAGGGTTGCACAATAAGCCTCAAGGGTGCGGTGCGTCCGTAGCGTCTGCTGCGGGGCCCTTCACCACTTAAACAAATGGTCCTCTATCATATGTAAAAAGATGACCACTGCATCTTGAAGAATACCCACGATATGTGGGGGATATCCCACCTCTCAAAGCATTTGTCATATGCAAAACAGAGCCACCTTCTTGCTTCTCCTGTGTATTTGATATTTTGTGTGTTGTCCCCTTTTACAAAATAGGGGCGATATCATAAATTTTCTACACGTAAAATTCTTGATGTAATTTAACCCTTTAAAGACGAAGCTTATCTGTTTTATATAAGGACTCGGTGCGTACCGCGCTGTAAACACTCTCCACTTCGGTTATAAAAACCAGTCTCTTAATGTTTTATAAGGCAAAAGTTGCTGTTTGTTCTGAGATCCGTACAAAACACATAAACGCAATGTGGGCACCACGTAGAATTTTTTAATGTTAAACCTGGTGGTATGTAAAGTTACCGCTAGGTTTTAAAAGGTTATCTTTACATTAGCCACTGACGAAACCCGAACCCAAAAGGCGGTAATTAAAAGGCCCTACGTCATTCTTTTTATATTTAAGCGCAATTTGCGCTTCAGTTGCCGATCCCAGTGGCCGTGCGGTCTAAGGCGTGGGTCTGCGGTCGCTCGCTTCCCGGGATTGGGGGTTCGAATACTGCTGGAGGCAGGGATGTTTTTCTCTTGTGAGTGCCATGCGTTGTCAAGTACAGGACTCTGCGTCAGGCTGACCACTTATCTAGGCTGATCCCTCATCTAGAGTGATCGGCCTGATGTATATTGTAATAGCGAAGCCTCCATAATGAGGAGGCCCTGGCCCACTATGGGCTGTTGTGCCATGAAAAAAAGTGCTTTTCAGTTATATTAATTAAAGTTAATCATGCTTTGATTCCCGGTGTGGGAAAGAGATTTAACTTTTGTTTAAAGCGCCCAGACCGGTTTTGGGGCCCACATACCATCATATTCTGTTCATATTGGGGCTTCTTCTACGGGGTTAGAGCGGTCGGGGCGTGAAACTGGCCACTGGCTCTACCTCGTGGCGAAGTTAATGAGTCAGGCTGTACCTTCAATTCCCCGTGTAACATCATGTCTCGCACAGGGGGAACTTTAAAATATCCATTAATATAACACTATTTTGTGTTTTCATTCACATCTCTATAATATTTAAGCTTATAAAAGACGGTCTGTGATTGACTATGCGTGTATATTATGTCGTTCTAATGACATTTACATAGAAATATATTTTTGTAGGCTCGCACACGTAAGAGCATGAAATTTTGCTTTTTATATAAAGGTCTACCCTTTTGATTGCCCTGAATATGGGGGTAGCAAGCTCCTCCGAAACTCTTTTATTTATAGTTTCTGTCAGTTTTCATGGTGTTTTATCCCAGAATAATGAAATCTTCATAAGTACCGCTGTGAGTACGTCAGATTGCTCACTTCTATTGCCTCTTTATTTTCTGACGATTTCACTAACTAGATAACCATGACAACGACGATGTTGGAAATAGTGCGAATGATATCGAAAGAACACTCGATGGATGTGATAGAAGTCCTGGAGCAATTACTGGGGGTTTTCAATCGCCGTCGTCCGTATAAATCAAGTTATGCAATGCTATGTATTTTTATTTCTTCATGCAACCATTCTACCACCTCTGGTTGACGCTAAGGCGAGACGGACTTCTTTCGACACTACGTGCCACGTTTACTTGTGGTCTGACCGACCTAGAACTCCTTCATTCTGCTGCTAACAATTTGAAATGTGGTTACATCAGAACACAGTTCTGTATAAAGGTACCAATGTTTCGGAGGCACTTGCTGCCGCAAACTGCAGTGTACGGAGGCAGACGTTGATGCCTTTGTACGGCACTACACAGCTTACATTCCAGAAGGAAGTAAACTTCATCTTCATGTCGGAATTTGTGTACCCATAGCAACCATTCATTCAACTTAATTTACACTGGAAGTAATATCAATACACAAAAAGAACACGAAATATCTATTTTTCTTTTTCTAAAGAAAAAAATGGAAGACCCCAGTGGCCGCGCGGTCTAAGGCGTAGGTCTGCGGCCGAGCGCTTGCTGGGATCGTGGGTTCGAATCCCACCGGGGGCATGGATGTTTGTCTCTTGTACAGTGTTTGTGTTGTCAGGTAGAGGTCTCTGCGACGGGCCGATCCCTCGTCCAGAGGAGTCCTACCGACTGTGGTGTGTGTCTGTGTGTGATCAAGTGAAAAACAAAAACCTCGACACCTGCTGTGAACAAGTAGGTAGAAGACTGCGACGACTAAAGAAAAAATGGCGTTACTTTCTTTTATACGTATTTTAAGGAAGATTTATGTAAAAGTTACAAAGTTTAATTAATGAGAGTTTAAATCCCTTTTAAGTATTTGTGTTTAATAACTTGTTTTTTGCATTATAAAAAAATTACTAATTTCTTGCTAAGTTTGTAAATCCCTACTTTCTTTTACCCCTCTTCTTAAGTTTCTGCCGTTGGTACTCACATGTGTGTAGGGGTACTTGTTCACTTCTGCACATAATGCGATGCTTTTTTAAATAAGCTCCCTGGAACATGTAGGGGTTTCCTTCATTACCTTAGAGATGATTTGTGTTTTGTCAAAATTTAAACAGTTTTTTTTGCCTCTAAGGCAATACGCTTTTGCATTTGCTAATTAGTAAAATCTGTGCTTCAATATTCAGTGGCTTGAAATAAAAGTCTTTAATATAATTCTTTGGTTCTTTCACAGGGTACTTAGATTCATTTTTTATTTTTTTGTCTTCTTTTTTCTCCCTCTTTCCCTCTCGCCGTTTTTATCTTTTATTCTGTATCTCATTGTTTCCTTCATTATATTTATGTTTTTTTTCCTGTCTGTCTCTCTGATTTACCGTATGGTAGTACTTTTAACAGAAACTTTTTAAACCAGTCTCCTCTTTCGATCTGAGACCTTCAGAAGCAAAGCGTGCAGGCAAGGCACGATGCGCATTATTCAATGCCTCTTCAAACACAAGACTTGCATTGGCTGCGTTCCAAACCTCGTGTCTCACAGATACATCTTTTGTTCCTGGGTTTAAATTCGAATCACTTTCACCTTTATGCACAAGTAAGGTGCGGGCTGTACAAATATTTCGCGAGTGCTCTGTACCGTTACTTGAACTTCAAAACACATTCTCGAGAGAGAATCGGTAATTTTTGTTTTATAGAATTAAGTGTCAGGTAAATAGTAAAGCTACAGTCTTAGAAAGACCCTCTTAATATGTCCTGTTGATTACATGTGCCGTTTGCCCCGTTCGTAAAGAAACGTGGGCGATTCTCTGAAATTTATAAATGGGCTTCTATGAGATTTATCATTATGTTTATAACCAACTAACTGCTTGAAGCAGAGGATCTCTTAAAAAAGATGTTTGTCCATCAGGTAATCAGGAAATTCCCCGCCTTTAAGAGAACTCATGTGTTCATTACGGTAATCACTGGAATGCAAATCACTGGCCACCAAAGTGACGAATTTTAATCCAGCCCACACACTGGTCTTTTGTTTTTATAAAAATAAAAAAACATATATGAGATATGTTCAATACGTAAGTTCCCCTCGGTCATCAAAATTAAATGCAAAGAAATTACAGCGTTAAATATAGCTCCGTTATTCCTCTGGATATCATAGCCTTTTAACATATTTCTCAAGAATATTAATGCATTTTTCTCATCTTGGCAGGAGTTTAAAAATTCTGTCGTACTGGAAATAGGTCTGTTGCATTCGCAGCCATTCATGAAAAAGAATTTACACCTCCTCATTATTGCGTAAATGACGATCTCCCAAATGTTGCTTACACAGCCCAAACAAATATCTGTCGAGAGGTGTGATTTTTCAGTTCGAGATCCCAGCTCCACACATCACAGGTAGGACACAAACGTTGTTGCCATCTTTTCTCTGAGGGCTTCCGGCACATCTATTTTATTGTTTGGGATACTGAGGCCAAAGTTTGGATGTCGCCGATTACACAATAAAGAGGAAGTGGAAATGACTGCTCGTGAATGGTTGCGACTGTAAGAACCCGATTTATATCGCGAGAGTGTTTTTAAATTCGTGTCAAAACGCGACAAATGCATCAATGTACTGGGGGATTATATTGAAATGCAGTAATAATTCAGCAGAATAAATAAGCTGAATTTTAATTTTTTACTACTTCGCATTTAATTTTTATTGCTTACGGAAATTTGCGTGTTGAATAACCGTAGTATAAATTAGGCAATGAAATAAATATTACAGAAAAATAAATCGGCACTTGTGACAATGTTACTTGAAGAAATCGGCACTAAAGTATGTAACAACCAAATGCTTGAAACCTATGCAATATTGTAAGGAGCATTAGGTAGTATACAAAATGCCCGGCAGGATACCGTGAGACAGAAACAAGTGGAGATCGATATCACGCTGTTCTTTTGCGTTGGGATTCGTTCCCATCACTCTGAAACGGGTCGTGTTTGTGTGTACTTGCTCTAAGTTGGGACCAACGTTGTAAGTTTCCTTGCTCTAAATACTGATACCTGTGCTTGTGTGTTTTTGGGGTCGACGTCCTTTAAGTTCAGTTGTTCCTTGTTTCTATCGAATTGGGACCAAGGGTGGATTTCGTGCTCTAAATACAGTTTGTCTGTGCGTCTGTTAAACTGGAAACAACAGCAGATTTTCTGTGCTCTAAATAACGTTTCACAAGTAATTGTGTGAAAATGTAATGATAGATATTTTGAGGTAGTTTTCGGGGGGCAGTGGTTTGGCGATCTGCAGCCACTACTGACTGGGTATGACGTACAGTTTTTTGCAGAGGGCATATAGAGATATTATGATGAATTGCTGGGTGCTGAAGTGAGAATTTGAATGTACAAACTGGGAATGTGGTGTTCAAATCTCTCTTTTGTAGTTATTACCGACTAAATGTACAAAAACGAAAATAAAACGGTTTACTCACAAGGCTTTTTAGACTACAATAGCAGACACTTATCTAAAAAATGTTGTTGTTTTTGAAGAACACAATTTTTAAGATTTTAAATTCTTAGAAGGGTGTTGATATATATTGATGTCATCTGGGATGTCACGCTGTGTTGAGTTATAAATAGTTACCGACTTTTATGAGAAGCGTGCTGCCACAGTCTTCAGGGCTTAATAAACTACGATGGTAAATATTTACTAGACGACAAAGCGTAGCATCCCAGAAGGATTGAATCTTCAACATAAAATTATGTTTATTTTAAGAAATTTTCTTGCTCGTCGAACACTTATAATCTGCACTTTAAAACTAACCCTCTTCAAAATGATGATTAGCAAATTTTTATCTAATTCAATCGAAGTGTTATACTGTTAAAAAAGAAAGCGGGATGCAGTTGCCAAACCCATAATAAAGGCCTTGTTATATTTCACTGATCATTTGCTACGTTAAACACGCGATGGATTATCACATATGCCCAGGTATTTTCAAACTGCTTCATTAAAACCTGTTCGATTTCCGGGCAGATAAATGGATTTTTCTCTTTTCCAAAATGCCGACATCAGCTCTGTGGTCCACCCAGCCTCCTACTCAATGGATAGTGAGAGTAAATGGACCGTGGTTAAGAGCGCATGGAGCTGTACCTCCACTCCGCTATATGGTTGCGTGGCTCTCACAGGGACAAACAGCCTAAATCTTTATATACTCTTTTACTCTCAGTTAATGTTCTTAAAGGCACGTGAATATTTTCATGGCGGTACATTATTTTGTTCTGTTTGAAACTACCTGTCAAAGTTTCAGAAGTAAAGGAGGCCTACTTGTGTAGCGAATTGTGTCATAAAATGAAATGAAACAAGATATAATAATGTAATAGAGCAAAATAACGCATCTGAGAAGAAATTAAAGGTTTGGTTGGAAAGGAATATCAAATTTGTTAACATCGCGACGTGGCACACACTTCTTATTGAAGTGTGTAGCCATGCAACAATATGGCGGAGTGGAGGTACAGCTCCATGCACTCTGTACCCGCTATCTATTGAGTAAGCGGCTGGGTGGACCACAGAGCCAAACTTGATATTTTGGAAAACAGAAAAACCTTTTGAACTGCCCGGGGTTCGAAGAGGCAATAACAACCCACTCCTTATTGAAGTGTGTGAAGTTATGGACAGCATGGGGGAAGCAAATAGTACTTACTAATACAGCCATAGTTCTACATTTTAAAAACAGTGAGTCCTTTGTAACTGAATAATTAAAGTTTTGAGGAAATGTGTGTTTTAATTCGGTTTTTAAGTGTTACTGTTGAGCAGAATTTGAAGCATGACAAATGAGTTCAGTGCAATCCGAGTGTAAACGTGGAAGTATACGTGAATATTCCAAGCAAATAATTTTTAAGTGTAGTGTTTATACATTTTATAATTGTGGAAATAATAGTGCCAGTTATGAAGAAGAAAAGAATGTGCAATTAACTCCAGTAACAAGTATGGACATATTCAGCATCGTCAATATGACCTTCGACACCAGCTTCAACTAAAACAACAACCTTCAAAATTGGTTCCCACATCTCCACCATCCAAGTTTCAGCACCACCTTCAAGGCGTCAACCGCTAAAGTACGGTAGGTGGTTATCTTTCTGCCCAAGGCTTTCTGTTGTCTAAGAATCACTGCATTAATCATTTAGAAATACATAAACCATCCTACAGGCGGACGTTTTTGAAATGTCTTGTCACGGTTTTAGGCATGTATTCCAGGAGCTTAGCCTTTTAAAGCCTAGCGGTAACTTTACATATGACCAGGTTTAACATTACAAAATTCTACGTGGTGCCCATATTGCGTTTATGTGTTTTGTACGGATCTCAGAACAAACAGCAACTTTTGCCTTATAAAACATTAAGAGACTGGTTTTTATAACCGAAGTGGAGAGTGTTTACAGCGCGGTACGCACTGAGTCCTTATATAAAACAGATACGCTTCGTCTTTAAAGGGTTAAGGCATTATTAAATGAGACTTTTTCCTGGTTTGTCTTGCTGTCCGTCTTCTCATCTTCGTTGTTGGGTCGTTAATTTAAGGAAAACTTAAGATAGGCGTATCGGCGTGTAACAGTATACTTCCTACGCCCCTATCATTGAACTGGCGGCGACGGAAATAAAAATTCTGAAGATATATGCACTTTTCTGGGATATTACGCAGCTACGTACCGACGTTTTGTGGAAACCTATCTGTCCTGCCTCCAAGGGTCCCATCTTCCTTCTGGGACTTCTTGACAGTTTAAAGATGGAACTTGTAGGTTGTGCCGAAACGTCGCTACAGAACTACCACCCAACGATGCATAATATCCCAGAAGAGCGGAGATATCATCTACAACGCGAGGGAAAAGTGTGTAATGACAAGTTTTGAAGATGTTGCAGCAAATTGGAATAAATCAATCTACCGCTTTTTGTAAAATTCTCCAGTATCAATTTTTAGGAGAATTACTCTAGCTTTACGTCGTATTGTTATGTGCATAACGACAGGCAGACGAACAGCGTTTAGTGAGCGTTCCGCATGGCTGCTAACGCGTGTACGAGTAGAGCTGAGAATGGGTGAAGCTGAGAAGAATTCAAATGCACAGCTTAATATTTTGTCCTTCTCTAAGTTGTGTCCAAGTTTAACGGACTGCTGCTCTCACATTCTGTGTTTTTTTTGCCAATAAAAATAAGATTCAGAGTTTCTTTGACCCTGTTCTTTACCTCTTGTACAGCGTCACAACGGCGATGCCAATGCGGAATGATGTATGGCTTTCTTCATATCAGAAACAGTTCTCTCAGATTTCTACGTGCCAACAACCTATCTTAGAAACGAACTTCACTGTTTTTTACTTTGCATTTTAGAATCTGAAGAACTGTCAGGCCTGTAGAAATGTTGGACCTGGAGAAGTATATGGCACGGCAGCATGTGGCATATAAATTTGTGCACATAATTTTTTTCCTTGTAATTCGAGATATAATTGGGCATTTGTGCCCCAAGGCCGATCCCAGTGGCCGTGCGGTCTAAGGCGTTGGTCTGCGGCCGTTTGCTTGCTGGGATTGTGGGTTCGAATCCCGCCGGTGGCATGGATGTTTTTCCCTTGTGAGTGTTGTGTGTTGTCAGGTAGAGGTCTCTGCGTCGGGCTGATCACTCGTCCAGAGGAGTCCTACAGGTTTTGGTGTGCCTGAGTGTGATTGTGAAGCCTCAATAATGAGGAGGCCCTGGCCCACTAGGGGTTGTTGCGCCCTGGAACAAAGTGCCTTAAGGATGGCTCAAGCATTAAACGTATCTCAGAGAATTTAATATACTTAAAAATTTTAACATAAGATATCTTCCTATCATTACTAATTCAATAATCGGTGTCCAGCCTTAGCTTTCGCTGTATGCTTGAAGGCTGAAGGAAAAAAAAAGATGGAATTTCAGAAGTGAAAGGATGGCTGCCTTAAAAATTTATTCGGTTCCTGCGGCAATGTTTTATTTGTATTTAAAAATTGCTTTAGTATTTCGTAATACAAGTTGATTTTGTCGTTTTAAGATAATATTTAGTTAACTGTGATGTTCCAAAATGATTAAATATTAATTATACAGTTTGTTTTGTGTTATTATAAGCTTATTTTAGTGCAACATAATAATCTCGGCTTCTATTCATCCACTGTTTATATATACAAACGTGAAGAACATACAAAAACACTAAACACCAACAAATACACAAAGTGAGTTTTATCATCAATCGTAACACACTCCTACATGTTTCGACCCTGCTGGGTCATCTTCAGGGAGAACTTTCCGTTATCGTTACACTAGGGTTGCACTTTACAGTTGAGTGAGGATGTGCTGTTGAGTGTGTACTGCGTTGTTTTTGGAGGCGTGAACTCTCTGCGGTCCGGGCCTGAACTCAGGCAGTACACAGTCAACAGCACATTCTCACTCAACTGTAAAGTGCAACCTTAGTGTAACGGTAACGGAAAGTTCTCCTTGAAGATGACCCACCAGGGTCGAAACATGTAGGAGTGTGTTACGATTGATGATAAAACTCTCTTAGTGCATTTGTTGGTGATTAGTGTTTTTGTATGATATAGTGCACGGACATGGAACACATTAAATTTGTGAAGATGATCATTTGAGTCGGCTGATATAATGCAGCCGTCAAAAGTTACGGAGCTGTTAACATTTCAAAGCCTAGCGGTAACTTTACGTACGGCCAGGTTTAACATTAAAAAATTCTACGTGGTGCCCACATTGCGTTTATGTGTTTTGTACGGATCTCAGATCAAACTGCAACTTTTGCCTTATAAAACATTAAGAGACTGGTTTTTGTAACCGAAGTGGAGAGTGTTTACTGCGCGGTACGCACTGAGTCCTTATATAAAACAGACACGCTTCGTCTTTAAAGGGTTAAACAAGTTTCTGTCTTGACTCTGTATTTTGATAGAACTACATAAATTACGAACGTAGTTCGAAAATTTGAAGAACCCGAGACTGAAGTAAACGTATTTTGTCACGTACAAACGAACGTTGTGGAATAAAATTGTCATTTGGTGTTTAGGTTTATGGTACTAAAGTTATATACGTGGTTACCTACGTTTCGGGGGAACATACTGCTTCCGTCTTCATAGCAGAGTAGTGAAAGTATAGCAGTATGTTTCTCCGAAGCTGTGGTTCTTACGAGATTTTGCGGTCTCATATGCGAGATGACGACAACATAAATGTGCATCACCGTGTAAACCTCACATTTTGTACATGAATAATTACAGTTCCTCATTGTAGTTGCTTGGCAGAATTCGACAAAGGCGGTTATTTTTCTTGGTGGCTTTTGCGAAATTTTGTACTGCCTTCCTCTGACTAGGGTTAACGTCTAGAAAAAAAATAATTCGTGTTTTTTTAGGAGGATCCGTTTTTGTATGTTGAGGTCCCATCATTTAAAAAATTTTATGATTTTATTAGTGTCCATAGCTACAAAACTTTCGAAGCACTAACATTTTGCATTACCATATGTGCGAGAAATATTCGGAACGATCTTCGCATGTGTATATACATACATACATACATGCGTACATACATACATACATACATACATACATACATACATACATACATACACACACACACATACACACACACGTACAGGTCCTACATGCATAAATACATCCTTGGCTGTTAATTTAGTTTAGATCACACTTATAACTCGTGTCGTCTACTTTGTACGAACCTTGCAGTATCGATTGTTAAAAGTTTTGCATTTCTGGAAAGCGTTCTGATTATCTTTTGTAATATTATCTTTCAACACTTTTTGGGGCCTGTCGAAGTAATTCGTGTGTCCTTCGTAAATACGTACTTAAGGCCGTTTGGCCAGTGAACCTTTTAAAGCCTAGCAGTAACTTTACATACGACCAGGTTTAACATTAAAAAATTCTACCTTGTGCCCACGTTGCTTTTATGTGTTTTGTGTGAATCTCAGAACAAACAGCACCTTTTGCATTATAAAACATTAAGAGACTGGTTTTTATAACCAGGTGGAGAGTGTTTACAGCGCGGTACGCGCTGAGTCGTTATATAAAACAGATACGCTTCGTCTTTAAAGGGTTAATCAAGTTCTTAAAATGTATACTGGGCCAGAATTATGAAAGTGAGATGACATCTTGTAAGCGGTCTGACCTACAGCGAACTATTAACGAGATATGCCTAGTATACCTAAATAATATTTCGAGGGATGTTTATGGAACTTCGATATTTGTGACAGCCCGTTACGGCTCTCAGGTTAGCTGTCTGAAGCCTACGGACACAGATGAGAATTTGAAGTTGCCGATCATCAAACCAAACCATCCACTGCAAGCCACACCGAGGCGACATCCAGTGGTGTGCATGTGGGCGACACCTCCGCCCATACAACGACATCAACTGTGGGCTTCTGACCTTTAATGCATCAGTGGTTCCGTTTCTCGGCGTCACTGCTTTTGGCAGCCTTGAAGAATACAGTACCTTACAGGCGTCTCATCAGTCAGTTATTAGACGCGGTGAATAAACTGGTCCACGCCATTGTGTTGAACACGGTTTAGATTTGACAATCTACTGTTCTGCGAAAAATCGTGCTTGCCTTTCAGTGCTGTAGAAGACAAGCATAATATTCTGCTGTTGGGCATCCTCATCTCTATGGCTGTTACGATGTCTGTCTTCCACCAGCTGCGATCACGCATCTCCCTACTTCGTATCTTTGCTCTGAACGGCTTTCCTATATATCCTTGTGTCTCTTATGGCTTTAGTCTGTGTGCAGCAAGTGGACCGAATTTTCTGCTATTAATGTAGCCTTTATTCTGTTAATAATGAATACAAATCCTTTAAGATTTTCAATTTATATCGAAGATAATTTTTACAAATTGAGGAAAAATTTCATCCTTTCGCTTTTTGACTAATAAACGAAACATTTAGTGGCAGAACAGTAAGGCCATTCGTCGTCATGTGTTATTAAATAAAAGTTTATAGCTGTTGTTGTTGTTGATGATGATGATGATGATGATGATGATGATGATGATGACGACGACGACGACGATGACGACGACGATTATAATAATAATACGCAGACAAACATAGTGGGAAGTCTCCAGCGGCATACGATGTTCATATTAACCCTTTAAAGGCGAAGCGTACTTAAGGACTCAGTTCGTACCGCGCTGTAAACACTCTCCACTTCGGTTATAAAAACCAGTCTCTTAATGTTTTATAAGGCGAAAGTTGCTGTTTGTTCTGAGATCCGTACAGAACACATAAACGCAATGTGGGCACCACGTAGAATTTTTTAATGTTAAACCAGGTGGTACGTAAAGTTACCGCTGGGCTTTAAAAGGTTAATGCGCATGTATTGTAACATTCTATTGCTGAAGCCTTTCTTATACACCCTATAACAAAGCAGTCCCCCCAGCTTTCCGTCTTAAAAAGTTGCTGTATAACATCTGGCATCTACAGTGGGAGAGATGTAGAGGACCTTCCCACCTCTGGTATGCGCATCGGATCCTGGGTGATATCCAAATACAATGCGTTCGAAATTTTACGTCGTCTCGGAATGTGGAAGGCATTCTGACTCAAAGTTAAACAGGCGCCGTTTTCTTGGTTGTATGAAATGCGTATCTGACAAATAGTGCTGTTATTATCTCGATGTGTTTCGACAGTAAGATGTACAGACAGAGTGCCCTCTGTCATTCCACTGCACCATGTAGTGGTATTTTATCCTAGACACAGGAAGCTGGGCTAAAATCATAAATGTAAGAAATACTGATATTATAAAGCCCCTTCCAGTTTTACTGCAATTTAAAAAACATAGTTATTTCCAAAGTATTTTTCTACATTGTATGAAAAATTTCACATGGGCTGACCCCGGCATCGAACCTGAGTTTTCTGTGTGAGGGGCCGTGGACTAACCTCATGAACAAATTTGCATTAAATTTTGGAATCAGAATGTAAAAATTGGTTCCAGAAGTTAGTTTCATTTTAGGATACTATGACCATATTAACGTGCCATGTTCTGTGTTCTCTGCATCCGAAATTTTACAGTAATATTGTTAAATTTATATGAATAGCCAAATCAGTGAAGGACGATGAGATGACAAGAGACTTGGAGCTCCTGTAGTGTAATGAGGGATATGCACAAAGCTTAAGGTTGTGAAACTGGAATTGTGAGACAGCTTGCGTGGCCTTGGCATGGATGGCAGGCTTATATTAAAATTGACCTTATAGAACTAATTTCTTCTTGCATGAACTGGATTGATGTGAGCTCAGAACATATTTCAGTGGCGAGATATTCTGAGTAGAGTAATCCCCCATTAACCTTTCTTTTCCAGAATTTTCCTAGAGGAACAAAGACACACCATGAAACCATATATATATATATTCATTTTAGGACATACAGCGATATTTGTTTTAAGGTGCGGATGATGAATGCATGCACTAGGAAACATTGTTTAACCTGTAAAGTATTACTCAAAGGCTGTACCCTTGGGGCCCTACTGTGCTCTACTGTGTTACACCTTAGACTTATCGACCTATGCGTTATTGAACGGAGCTTGATCAACTGAATGAACTATACATCAAATAATCAGAAGGTCTGGTGGCTGTGAATGATGAATGTAAAGAATAATTAAGGTTGTGGGTCATTTTGCAGTGACATTCCAGAATCCAAAAGTATATTTACCCTTATCAGTCACAAGATCTTAACCGACACTTCACTTATAGTACGTAATTACGCTACCAGTTTCAACTTGAAAAGCCATAGTCAGGCCATAAGAGAAAACTTATGAAAATAAAAACTCCATATGTTTGGTAACAGGAAAATCTCCCCCTTTTGTATTTACATATCTAAAATGTATATCGCTGTATAAGTATTCCCTAAGAGAAGTAGATATTAAAATGTGAGTATAAAAAGTGTAAATATAGAAAAGTAAGCATAAGAATGTAAATATAAAATTCAGAACTGTAGTCAGACCGTAAAAGTGTAGATATCTGCGGCAGTGCTTATGTAAAAAACTAGTATCAATCGTGTTCATTGCAGATGGATCTTCATGCAAATGGATAGACTGGTCGTTAATGTAGATCAGTTGTATACCAGAATTCACTGGTCGGCGTTCGAAAACAGGACCTTCCGACTGTTAAACAGAAGTGCTCAGCATTAAACTTGGGAATTTGTTACATCAAAGGTTTTTTTATAAAGCGGGATGGGGAGTGTGGGGTAAGGCTGGGTCATTGTCGAGAAAAACATTTTGAGGTTAGACTGACATGTGCAGAGGTTAACAGCCTGGCATGTATGCGTACTATGATGTTTGGAATACAAAGTTACAGAATTACTCTTTATCATCTGCCTAACTTAGGCTACGATGTTTGAGAGTGAAGCGTGTTTTGACACATACTGTATTGGAGGTGGAAAGTATCGATAAAGTATCTGATTGCTTACCACATGTAAGTGAAAGTTTACAATGTAGGTGGGGATCAATATGAATGCTTCGAAGAAATATTTCTACGCACGCCAACGCGCATCTTTCTTGTAACCTGAGGCTTTCTGTAGAACTGAGCAACGAATTAAATTGGAATTCTGCAGCGACAATGCAAGATGTTCGGGATAGTTGCATGTATTTTGGAAATACAGCTATTGAATTTAAAGAGTCGGTTTCGAGATTTTTTCCCAATCCAATTCAAAATAGAAAACTTCTTCTTGTTATGAACATTAGCCGAGCACAATTTTTAAGCACTCCACGACCTTAGACAGGTCAACACTGAATCTTAGGTTCGAATTCCTGTCGAGGTAAGGATGCATGCATGTCAGCGTCCCTTTTTGTCTTTTACCAGCAGAGGCTCGGCGATGTTTCAGTCCCCTCTTCTCGAAGAGTCGTACCAAATATCTGAATTTATAGCTGACTCGAAACAGGCAAACACACGTAATTTCTTAAACGAAAGTGACAATAAAATCGGAAATAGGTTATTGAGTCACTTCAGCAAACAAAATTTGTAGTGTACTGATATGGTATTGCTCCTGAATGTACCCGCCAAAGAAGAATTCTAGCACGGATTTTGGTTTATTTACTACAAGTGGAAAAAAAACTTTACCGTAACACTTCAGGGCACGGGATAGCGTAGTCGATATAGCGATTCAGTACGGCTTGGACCGTTCGGGCTTCAAACCTCGGTGCGTGGAAGTGGTTTTATCTTCTCCACGCCCGTTCAGACCGACGCTGGTGGCAACCAGCCTCCTGTAAAATCGGTACCGGAATTCTTTCTTAGAGGTAAAGTGGGTGTGGGGTAGAGGTGTCTACCCACCTCTATCTGGCGTCGAGGTTAAGAATAAGTAGAGTTATAAGTCTCCTCTGCCATTGTGCCTGAATGGAATGTTACGGGGAGACCTTTACCTTTACCCAAAAATTTTACAAACCATATTCAGATGTTAAGTTTCGCCTTGTCACCAAGCACTGGCGACTATATTGCTGATGGCGGAGACGGCCTTTAGATACAGACAGTCCCCGACTGACGCAATTTGAAGTTACGCATTTTGAGATTATACACTTACATAAAAGTAAAAAAAATAGAAGTAACAACATTTTTTAAAGGAGCGCCGAATTTTACCTTGCTGGAATGTAAAAACAAAGAGAACAATGAGGCAGACGAATACTGATGGGCAATAACTACAGGCGGCGAGGCGGTCATGCTGCTGCCGACCTGGTTCCATTGTGTTGCAATTTGGTTTTCAACTGGAGTCTTTGGTATATAGTTGACCGTGTATACATTCCATTCCGAAATCTGAAAAATTCGACTTACGTTTTTCATTTTGAACATAACTGCTACTTCAGTCGACGGGTGTTCGTGTGCGAACTGTAGCTGAGAAAATGTTGAGTCACAAGTAGTGAAAACTCGAGAAGAGATGGTCCCGTAGCCTGTGGAATGAGCGCGGTGTAAACAGCTGCTTATGCTGAAAGAAACATGACACGTGAAATGTTAAAGAAGCCATGATGATTGAGAATGATCGAGGAATAGGAGGAGGATGAGCAGAATAGCTGGATAGAGAGAGGAAGTAAAAGGAATGCGGAGAGGAGCACGATTGGGAGATTCATAATTCGTAATTTGGATAGGAAGGTAATTCTTGTTAAAATGGACTTTAAATAAGTAGGTACAAGAGAATGTGAAATACGTAGAAAGATTTAGCTTAGAACATTGTTCAGTGGTGACTCTGGGCCATTACAGTGAATTCTCAGTTTACATGTCGAATTACTCCATCAGCTAAACTCCTCAAATATCCTTATTTTCACAAGAATAACTCTTTAATACAGAGCCACGTGGGTATGGCCTTTGTGACATATGTAAAGGTAAATGTAAAGTTACACGTATCCCTATACAGGCCTGGACAGGCCCCTAGGGTTCCAGAAGGTTGAGTCTCCCAGATTTCCAGACAGTCGGCACCAAAAAGGTGGTAAGGTTGTCAGTCCTACACACCGGACGCCTTTACCCCCCAGGAAATATTCAGTTCTGTTATAGGCTGAGTCAACCCCAAGGCCATAGTGCAACCGGAAGGATTATGTCAATAAAAGATCCCAATGACTCCAACGGGAATCGAACCCGCAACCTTCCGGTTGGTAGGGCAGTTCCTCAGCCGTGTGTGCCACCGCGTGCCTCTTGTTACATATGTAGTTGGGGAGATGCCACGTCCAAATTTAGAGTAAGTTAAATATTACTTTCAAAGCTTTGATGTGTTTAAAGTGTAAACAATCCAGAACAAACATTCCAGTGTTTTTAACAGCAGGGCCGGCACGCTATTTAGCTGATCATGTAAATAAAAAGGATACTTGAAATTATGACCGTGTAAACTCAGATTTCAGTGTCTGTTTATTCTTGCGAAATACAGGACAGGGTTTGGTAGCAACCACTCATTGCGTCATGCTCGTGGGCAAGTGGTTTTGCTTTCTTTTTCCTTCTAGACACCGCGGGGAAGAAAAGATGCGCCTACTAGTTGCAGATGGGGAAATAATATATCTTTCTCGCTGGCTATTATAGGGGTGACCACAATGCAGATCTCATTTATTGGTACACATGGCCATAAATGTCACAATATTACCAGTGCCAAGTTAGAAATATTATTTGTATATTTAAAAGTACATGTTAAGTTTATTAATTTGTGTGGGCTTTATATCGGGAATCATGGCGTGTAGCGGCTGAAGAGCTATCAATAAATAAAATGGTAATTTGGGAATGTCGCAGTCTTTTGTCTAGAGCTCGTAATTCGTGTCTGGGAGGGTGCGCGTTTGAAATTCTGTCGCTTGTCACATCTTTACTGAGTCAGCATTCAAAACTCACGCCATTATTCTACGTAGCATAACCAGAAGAATTCGAAATATGACGTGCAACTGACCCTATAAAGACGAAGCTTCTCTGTTTTATATAAGGACTCAGTGCGTACCGCGCTGTAAACACTCTCCACTTCGGTTATAAAAACCAGTCTCTTAATGTTTTATAAGGCAAAAGTTGCTGTTTGTTCTGAGATCCGTACAAAACACATAAACGCAATGTGGGCACCACGTAGAATTTTTTAATGTTAAACCTGGTAGTATGTAAAGTTACCGCTAGGCTTTAAAAGGCTAAAGACGAAGCGTATCTCTTTTATATAAGGACTCAGTGCGTACCGCGCAGTAAACACTCTCCACTTCGGTTATAAAAACCAATCTCTTAATGTTTTATAAGGCAAAAGTTGCTGTTTGTTCTGAGATCCGTACAAAACACATAAACGCAATGTGGGCACCACGTAGAATTTTTTACTGTTAAACCTGGTGGTATGTAAAGTTACCGCTAGGCTTTAAAAGGTTAAAGACGAAGCGTATTTGTTTTATTTAAAAACTCAGTGCGTACCGCGCAGTAAACACTCTCCACCTCGGTTATACAAAACCAGTCTCTTAATGTTTTATAAGGCAAAAGTTGCTGTTTGTTCTGAGACCCGTACAAAACACATAAAGGCAATGTGGACATCACGTAGAATTTTTTAATTTTAAAACTGGTGGTATGTAAAGTTACCGCTAGGCTTTAAAAGGTTAAATTCTGACAAAGAAACTTAGTTATTAGCGAGCAATGCACCAGGCAAAATAATTGGGTTTTAACAAATTGTGTATGAAAATGGAATAAAATTAATTTCTAGTTTTTATTGACATCTTTCAGTCATAGAATCGTTGATGCAAAAGTGAGAGTAAAACCTTTTGACCATCCCTGGTTAAAACCTAGTGACCTTTACATCTTCGAATTTCCTTCTTCAGTGAATGTCACTTGTTGTGCGGTAGAGTGGATCACCCAGGAGTCACGGTTAGAATAAGCACCAACAAAATAACGGAAATGTTTGCTCTAATAGGCACAGATGGCAGTAGTCAAGCTTAAGTGGGTGCGTGTAACTCTCTACTCAAGCGAACCGTAGCAAGCCTATAATGCTGGACTGAATTTTCAGTGTTTGTTAATTTGGTCGGCATTGTTTTGGGGAATTGAATTTTAAACATCCTGATGTTCTGTAGGCTAATTCAGAGGAAGTCAGTGTTGCAGAAATTAAATGGTAAGATATAGAAAGCAGTGACCGAACGGAAGTAAATTTAGCAGTATCATGCAGATATCGGACGACCAATAAAAGAAATACGAGATTTAAAATTCTGGAAGCAATTTTGTCGAATATTCAAGTTTTCTGGCACATTAGGGAATTGGCGCATCCAACGGGAAAGGGCTGCCCGGCTGCAGCCTCCCCCCTCCCCCACCAAAAGCGAAATTTTAAAATACTCTTTTTTTGTAGACAAGATGATATCAACATTTCTTAAGTGAGTTCCCCTTCAGCCTAAACAAGCCACTGAAATCGGCTGATGACTAGCACATTGGAATTTTGAAAAATCTAAAAACGCTTGCGAATATGTACGTAGATATTTTCCTTTCTCAGTTTTAATTTTCCCTGTAACATAATTAGATGTCTGCTCAGAGATTTTGACATCATTTTCATGACATAACTTTCAAACAAAACATAAATTGTATATAGCCTCAGGGTCAGGGGGGGGGGGCGGCCCAAAAGAACAATTCTGGTTTCACCTCTGGCTTAGAGTCCCCCATATTTCAAAGCATCCCCATGCCTTCATCTTCAGGTCACACCAGTGTCTATATATTTAAATATATATTAAAAAAACCCAGACTTCCGGCTTGAACCTGAACACGAATGCAATTCAAACGTTGGAAACGTCGAGAACTGTAACCCCATATACGCAGCGTAACATCCAAAAACACTTGAATCTTCAGTAAAGGAAAATGCTATACAGCAGGGCGTACAGCTAACCCTAATCCACAACTACACAAGGAGCTTAGCTGAGTTTGAATGAACTGGACGGTTTTACACCAAAATATTTTGATGTGTTTATATGACGGACATGTGAATGTCGCTGGTCCCAGTGGCCGCGCTGTCTAAGACGTGGGTCTGCGGCCGCTCGCTTGCTGGAATTGGGGGTTCGAATCCCGCCGGGGGCATGGATGTCTGTCTCTTGTGAGTGTTGTATGCTGTCAGGTAGAAGTCTCTGCGTCGGGCTGATCACTAGTCCAGAGGAGTCCTATAGATTGTGGTTGTCAATTCTCGATAATGAGGAAGCACTGGCCCACTAGAGGCTGTTGCGCCATTGAAAAAATATCGTTGTAAAACGTAGACAATACCAATAAAACAAATGGGTTAGTGTTTTTATTTTATTTTTCATTATCGTTTACTCATGTAACTTTTGTCTGTATTATGACCAACTTTTCTGTACAGATACGAGGTTTTTGAGATTCTTTTGACATTCTTTTAGTGTGACTGTATCAGCTGTCCTGTGTGTACAGTAGCCCAGAAAATGTGAAGTATAATTTCGAGAATCTTGCTTGTGGCAAAGAAGCAACCGTGAAATTTTTTCAATCTCATCTTCTCAGACCGCAAATCCTTTTGCTGGGAAATTTCATACCCATAGATCTACCTGATCCATCAACAGTGAAAAATAAAACGCGTTTTTTTAAGAAGCACCTGCATTGTATGGAACCCGAGGTTTTATTACCTTCTTTATAAGGATCTCTACCCAGCTGAACTGAGTACACGCCACCATAAAAGCCTAATATTTCAAAAACAGAAACACTAATCACCAACATGTGAACAAAGAGAGTTTTATCATCAATCGTAACACACTCCTACATTTTTCTGACCCTGCTGGGTCATCTTCAGGGAGAACTTTTTGTTATTATTACACTAAGGTTGCACTTTATAGTGCACTTTATAGTGCAACCTTAGTGTAGCGATAACAAAAAGTTCTCCCTGAAGATGACCCAGCAGGGTCGAAACATGTAGGAGTGTGTTACGATTGATGATAAAACTCTCTTTGTGTATTTGTTGGTGATTAGTGTTTTTGTATAATATAGTGCACGGACATGGAACACATTAAATTTGCCTAGTATTTCACTGAGGTTCATTTGAACATTATCCTTCCCTCTGCGATAAAATCACTCGACAGAAATAATCGAATTCTCCCTGCATAAATTTGTATGCGCTTCTTATCTCAAATGCCTGCTACTTTGCCTGCCCTAACTTTTCCTATGGTGTAATAACTTTAAGAATTAAGTTTAATCATTCAGAAACATAAATTCACCAAATAATTTTCAAGTGCGTTTAGGGATTTTTCTTGTTGTAGGTCAAAATAATTATTTTACCAGTCATAGAAACAGTTGACAGCCTTGCAAACCACTGTATCACTGAGCAAAGGGGACCTTGCCTGATGACAGGTTTTTAAATTAACCTTTTAAAGCCTAGCGGTAGCTTTACATACGACCAGGTTTAACATTAAAAAATTCTACGTGGTGCCCACATTGCGTTTATGTGTTTTGTACGGATCTCAGAACAAACAGCAACTTTTGCCTTATAAAACATTAGGAGATTGGTTTTAGAACCGAAGTGGAGAGTGTTTACAGCGCAGTACGCACTGAGTTCTTATATAAAACAGATACGCTTCGTCTTTAAAGGGTTAATATACACCTTACGGACATTTGAACGTTAACGGATCCACTGTGCTAATTACTAGGTAGTTATCGTTTGTGTTGGTCTGCTTAACACAATCTGAAGGGGGAAGGGGATTGTAAGGGTTGAAGAATTGCATATCTCAATACTCCACGATGATCTCTCTTTGTGCTGCGAAAGGTTCGTCATTGCTGCTGACCTTTCCAGACACCGTTATTAGTTACACTCTCTCACCTTGAAACATTGTTCTGGTTTTGACTTGGAGAGCTTAACACATGCTGGCAAGTCGTCACGCGCTACATTTATTTCCGATGGATATTATTGTGGGTCTGGCCAGCGTTTTGGGCATTATCCTTCGGCTTCCTTTTTTGTTTTTTTTTTGGCACACCGTTTAAAGAAACTGGGCCAGCGAATTGTATGCTACTCATAACGTGCGTATTCTTACAATTCATACGTCAACCAACATATGCAGTCAATAAACTAAAATAAAATAAATAAAATAAAATTCATCGGAAGCATTAAATTCCTACATGTTTCGGCACCGGTTTGCCATCGTCAGGGATTTTATTAAAACAAAGGAATGTGAGCCCAACACGATGATCTATATACCTAGATCACCATGTTAGGCTTGTATTCCTTTGTTTTAATAAAATCCCTGAGGATGGCAAACCGGTGCCGAAACATGTAGGATATTAATACAGTTACGAATTTTATTTTATTAAGTAAATACTTTGATATATTCATTAACCTGGATCTGTTTTAGTCTTCAGGTAGAAAAAAAGGAAGGAAAGAATTCTGTTATTTTGGACCCCTATGAAAGGGATAGTAGTGGCCGCGCGGTCTAAGGCGTAGGTCTGCGGCCGAGCGTTTGCTGGCATCGTGGGTTCGAATCCCACCGGTGGCATGGATGTTTGTCTCTTGTTCAGTGTTTGTGTTGTCAGGTAGAGGTCTCTGCGACGGGCCGATCCCTCGTCCAGAGGAGTTCTACCGACTGTGGTACGTGTTTGAGTGTGATCAAGTGAAAATAAAATCAACCTTGACACCTGCTGTGAACAGGTAGAAGAGGGAAGGACTGCGAATGAGAGGAACAGTCTGTGTCACTGCACCAGAGATTAGCTGGTAAGATATCGGCACATGGAAAGATAACGAATGATACACAACTAGCCTTATTCTACATATTTTTATAAGCCTGATGAGGACCCGATCGGGTCGAAACATGTAGCGATTTCACAAAAACAGACATTTATTTTTTATGATAAAATACTTGGATTAGACTGTATTTCCTGTTATAGTAATAATTTGTCAAACACAACGGTGTGTCTTCCGTCAAGATAATAAGTGATTTCTGAATGTTCATGCTTTCTGAGAATGCAATGCCATGTCTGCTGTAAACACTTCAGTCTGGAAAATTCACAGTGCCTTATATTCATGGGCAAGCAATCCAAGAAGAGTTAAATTTGATGGAACGTACTTTTTTTTACGTGTATGTGAAACTCCGCCGGTCCCAGTGACCGTGCGGTCTAAGGCGTGGGTCTGCGGCCGTTCGCTTGCTGGGATTGCGGGTTCGAATCCCGCCGAGGGCATGGAAGTCTGTCTCTTCTGAGTGTTGTGTTTTGTCAGGTATAGGTCTCTGCGACGGGCTGATCACTCATCCAGAGGAGTCCTCCAGGATGTAGCGTGTGTGAGTGTGATCGCGAATCCTCGACAATGAGGAGACCCTTGTCCACTAGGGGTTGTTGTGCCATTGAAAAAAAAAAGTTTTGAAACACCACAATGCATTATTTCTCACTAGGCTTGAAAGCACTTCTTCGTTTCCGTCTAACACTGTTTCCCAGTAGTACTGAAGAGACGACAGGTGTTTCAACCGGAAGTGATTTTCACTTTGCTCAACATTTTACACGTCTAGTAAAGAAGGGGACGATACAATTGATTTCAGTTCCGAAAAAGCAGCGAGTGAGGAATGGCCTATCTTATGGACACAAAATTAATTTAGTGCTGTGAGGATCTGAAGAATTTTTAGCGACCGAATTTTTGTGGCGGTCAGTGCCATCCTGTTACACAGAAGATTTCTCGCTTTAATTCCGCTACTTATTGCGTTACGTAATAATGACTTCTACCGTTTACTTTGACCAGGAAGTTTGCTTTTCATTTCAAGGACATTTACACATCGTCAAGTGTGTAAGTTCTGACTTGCCCCGGCCTAGACGCTCACAATGTTCGTACTCTGATAACCACAATCCTCTCACGGCCACCAGGTAACTTCCTCGTGCAATGGTGTAATTTGGAAAGTACAGTTGGATCTGTTGTAGGTAAACTTCTCATATTTATGCTTTCTCTTTGTACACGCCTAGAGCTAAAAATGACTTAGTATACAATGTGTCTTCCTAGTTCTTTCATAGGCCGTGCCTCTGTGTATATATATAAAGCGTACAACATTAGAATCTACAAGCCAGAATGTTGCGGGTTCAATTCCCGATGCTGTCATTGAAATTTTTCATTGACATAATCCTTCCGGCCGCACTATGGCCCCGGGGTCTACTCAGCCTCTAACAGAAATGAGTACCAGGAATATTTCCTGGGGGGTAAAGGCGGCCGGTTTGTATGGCTGACAGCCTACCACCTTCATATGCCGATTGTCTCGAAATCTGGGAGCCTCAGCCTCCTGGAACCCTCAGGGACTGTCCGGGCCTGTACAGGGACTGTCCGGGCCTGTACACGGACTGTCCAGCCCTGTACAGGGACTGTTCAGCCCTGTACAGGGATTGCCTTACATTTAGAGTATTAGAACGTAATATAGAAATTTACGTACAGGGCGACGTTTATTTGGGTGTGCAAATACTTAAATTAATTAATTAACAAATATACAAATATGTGTATGTCGTACTCAGTTATTTGACGCCGCCGCTTCAACTGCAGATGTTACGTCCACTAAAATGGGAAGATACTCGTATTTATGAATGATCAATTGGCAAGGATTTAGAAAGTGGCATTCGCTCCTTACTGCAACATGCTATCATAACTTTAAGTTGGAGAGAGTCTTAATAAAAACCACGAATTCCGTATCTATTGAAATTATAATGCCAAGATTGCTCTTTGTGGCTGTAATCCAGCTAGCAGTCTGCCGCAATGGAGGAGATTAGCCTGTAAGATTTTTACTAACATTTTTACGACTAAAATTTACATGAATTATATTTACATAATGAGCTCCTGTCTCACATAGAAGCGACTCCCTTATAATGAACAGACTGTCAGTGGTGTACTAGGCACTAAAGTACCGGTTGACGCAGCCTTAACATCCCAGCAGACTTAAATATTCATATAATCCTTGTTTATTGCGAGAATCGTAGGAGATACTCATACACCCCAGAGGCAAAGCATGGGGTTTCTGAATGTTAAACCTGCTCCTACATGTAGTTTATAACTGGATTTCAAAGGGACAATGCAAATTATCTTTATCGCCATTTCCTTCTTATTTAATTGAACTACGAATTTCTGTGACGAAAATAGGACATTTTGAAAGAGGGAACGTATTTTATAGGCCCTCTATTCTATGTGACTTCAAATGGCCGGATGATTTGTAAATATTTAATTAAAATAATATTATATATATTTTTATAATAATATAATATATTATATTAATTTATATTATAATATAATAATTATAATATAATAATATTATATATAATTAAAATAATATTATATATTATAGTATAAACTGCCGTAACTTATTCTGTAGTATTATCCCCACACTTTCTTGTAGGAACAGACGGTTTCTAGGCAGGGTACTGGAAGGGGAACCGTATGAATACTAAAGAGTGCCAACCACTCTAGTGGGCATTTCGGTTTACCGGCAGGTTTTCGTCACCATTTCTTTGGCGGCTTTTAGTTTTTCAGTCCCTCAGGAAATAACCATCATTTACGGAAACTGAAAGTTCAACGTTTTCTTGACAAGAAATTTATGTTGGTCTAAGCCAAGCTCGTTCAAGCCAATTCACGTATTCACTAAGCCTGTTGTTTGTATCTGTTTTAATGTGATCATTCTATTTACTGCTACAAGTCACACGCTGTCTCTTGGGATCAGGTTTTGCAACTGAAGTATATTAATTGCCCCAGCATGCGTACTACATGACACAACTATCCAATTTCTTTCGATTTAATCATACTAATTGTATGAGGTAAAGTTATCCCTGTACAGGACTGGACACGCCCTTGGGGATCTAGGAGGTTGAGGTTCCCAGATTTCAAGAGAATTGCCACATGAAGGTGGTAAGGTTGTCAGCCTTACGCACCGGCCGCATTTAGCCTCCCCCCTCCTCCCCCTCCTCCGTAGGATATATTCCTAGTACTCCTTTCGGTTAGAGGCTGAGTCGACCCCAGGACGGAAGGGTAAGTCAATGAAAAATTCCACTGACACCATCGTGAATCGAACCCGTGTCTTTCCGGCTTGTAGCGCGGTGCCTCAACCAACTGCGCTACCTCGTGGCCCACTAATACCGTTAGGCAATGAGAGAAATGCAAATTGTTCATATCGCTACTTGCTAAAGTATTGGTCGCAAAATAATACTACAGTATTTACGTAGCTCATTTCCGTACATATATTTATATGTTAGAAGAGTTAACCAACAAATGCACCATGTTTTTATATTTATCATCACTTTTTCCCCAACATGTTTCGCGGAAAAAGTGAAATTAAATATAAAACAAAAACACTGTGCATTTGTTGGTTAATTCTACTAATATAAGACTACAGTCCTTACATTTTGTGTTCTTTTCCTTATTTTTAACATGAATGGATGAAATGTAATCTTACCGCTATTCTACTAATTTTCTGAGGAGTTACTTTTTGCGACGAGATTTTATATTCAACGTTGATTGAAACCCCTCTCTTGTGTTATCAACCATCGTGTCACAACTGTTTCATCTTTAAATCTGTAGACGCCAGGATTTTGCTTCTGCACTAGAAACAGACAGTAATTCCTCAGCGACAGACTCCCCTGATGTTATCACAATCAATTTAGGTTTTCTACTGAAATTGCACACCATCTAAACTTATTTTCTCACCAACCCTCCTACACTCATTTCTTGACGTCTGTTGCTAAGTACATACCATTTTAGATAAATAACCTATGCATTGTGAGGGAGTACCAGGGGACTGGATAAATATGCAAAACAAGGGTCTTTATGGTTCGTATTCTCTACCAGAGAATAGAATGGATTGAGCTGGCTCAGGATAGGGACAGGTAGCGGGCTCTTGTGAATGCGGTAATGAACATACGGGTTCCACAAAATGGGGGGAATTTTTTGACTAGCTGAGAAATCATTAGCTTCTCAAGAAGGTCTCTGCTCCATGGAGTTAGTAAGTTATTCCCCACCAGATACTCTTGTGATGAAATAAACAAGAACGAGACGAGCGTGGCATGTGGCACGTATGTGGGAGAACAGAAGTATTTACAGTATGTGTGGGGGGGGGGGGGCGGGAACTGAAGGAAGGAATCACTTGGGAGACCTAGATGTAGATGGTGGAATATTATTAAAATTTATCTGGAAGGAACAGAAAGGGATAACGTGGATTATGATGCTCTGGCTCAGGACAGGGGTAAGTGGCGGGTGCTTGTGCACAGGCTAATAAATACTGTGGTTATATAAATCTCGAGGAATTTCTTGATTAGCTGGGGAATTGTAAGTTTCTCATGAGGGACTCTGCCTCATGGCGTTATTTATTTATTTATTTATTTATTTGGGTACTTAGTTAGGAAACATGAACGGAGGAGAAACAAATGTCTACCTTTCTGGCGACAGCCGTCTTCAGGGTTGATTATCGTTGTCGTGGTCTTAGGGTTGAAACTTCGGTGCCAGCCCACAAACGTTCACAGTGTCAAAACCCAGAAAGCTGCCTTCTGAAGTAAACCCGCGGTGAAAGTTCTGCAACGTCTATAAATGGCAACATTTCTAAAAGTCAGACGAACACAGAGATGGAACACACAGGCTGCAGATGTACGTCTTGATGGCGGTAATTTATCACAGAATAACCGGTGAGCGGACGTACGCATTAAAGTCTTTACCGTACAGTTAGTAATAATGCAACAGTCTAGGTGTCGGTAATCATTTACGACATCTTTCCCTACACACACTGGTCCATCTAATTTCATGTTACCTTAAATGCTTTTAAAATGTCTTGCCCCTTAACGTTGCAACATACTGTGATGTCACTAAATGCACCAACACTCATGGGGAATTGCAAATCGAGTACCTCTAGTTTCAGTTGTGGCAGGAGAAAGCAGCTTACTTGACTTCCGTTTCTAATTGACCTTACGTATATTTCTTAAGGACTTCCCGCTGGCGATATTTGCGTTGCTGCAAAAACAAGTTAGGATTTTATTGAGCGTCATGTCACACACACTCGTGGTAGTAGCCTATTATAGACTAAATATTACTGTCAGTATGGAGGCGTGCTTATTGATAACATACGAATATGTTTTACGTATAATTTTTTCTTACCAAAGATAAATTTCTTGCAGTTTCTAATTTCATGTACAGGCAGCATTTTATTTGAGTTGTTAATTCTTTCTTATTACAGTGCATTTTAATTTATAGCAGATATATAAAATAGTCATAGATAGTTATGCATGTCGAAGCACGAGGGTGAACAATGTTACGTGCTGTTTGGGGTATGTATTTGCACATTTTACTCTGAAGTTTATTTTCAGTAATTGAAAACTGATTTTGTTTATCTAATATTGCCCTATGGTGCCGTGTTTTAAAGTATGCAGGTTGCTTTTCCAAAAAGTTTCTTAAAGACCTTTAGGCCCAGCATGTTCTCTTTCTTGGATAATCGTCAAGTTTGAAGAGAAATGGATAAGTTAAATTTTCCCCAAGGCGTTGGCCAGGAATCTACCTATGTTGCCAGGATTAAAAGCGATACTTAAATTCAACTACTCTTGTACTTTCCAAAAGGAAAACAAAGTTTAGGCAATGCCATTGTCGGCTGAACGACATTCCAGGCAGGTCACATGGTACACAATGACGTCACTTTCTCTGGCTCCAGCACACTTTGTCACAAAAGTTTGGTGAAACTTTGCTAACGCCAAGATAGTGTTTCTTATTGAAGGCACAGCTGCTACTATTGACAATACTGCTATTGACAATACTGCTATTGACAATACTACTGTTGACAATACTACTGTTCCTACTGTTACTCATTCTACGTCTACCGCGACTGCAACTCTTACTGCTGCTGCCACATGCACTGGTACTGCTCTGTTATACGACTAAAATAGTAATAATGAAATTATTATTATTATTATCATCATCATCATCATCCCCTTTACGCAGGGTATTCACACTTATATACCTGAAACAAACCATGTTTCTAGGGTACACAATGTCACAGCCATTCCGCGCGTACTGTTAATGGTGCATATAGCGCTGTCTGCAATATTAAACTCTTTTGTGCTTCTACATTAGCACTTCCCGCAGTATGTGCGCTGTGCCCAATATAGCTGTTTTCTGCAGTTCCTTGATATCGTGCTTTCCCGGTACGCTGCTCAAGTATTTTCTGAAGGATTTTGCAATGGTTCCAGTTGCCCCTATTACAACTGGCGTCACCTTTGTTTTTACATTCCACATTACACTATTATTATTGTTGTTATTATTATTAGGGTGATGCAAAACAGCTCCATATTTACCATTCAAATACCATTACATGTACCATACACTGTAGCCACAGAATAGGTGCAACATTACATACCTTGTAAGAATGGCTTGTTTCATGTATATAGTTGTAAATACGTCGTATATAGGTGATTAACAATAATAATAATAATAATAATAAGTGCAATAATAATGGGAAGCGAAAATCTGAATGGAACGGAAACCCAAACCGTAACAACGTTCAGCCGACACGAAATCAGAATCTCTATAAACCGATGGCAAATCCGGGATGTTGCCTTAAATTTACGAACAAACATGTGCCATTCGGAGGATAAGACCCGTTTATGAGCAAACGGAATATCGTGAAGTGCCTCTAGTATAATTTCGGATAGTGGCACACAGTTTGTATTTGCTTGATGAAATGTTCTGTTATTTACATCACCGGGGCTTCTGAAATATTTAGGCGTACGTTCCGTGTTCCGTGTAAGGGACTGTAACTACCGCGCTACGAGAAAGAGTGGCTGGAATTGTGTGTACGCGTATACCTTTTTCTATTAACGTTATGCTCAAGTAAAGATTTGTATTTTCTGAGAGTTACAAACACACTCAACTTTTGGTCAGCTTATGTCTAAATTTCAAAACTGTTTTTAGGTAGGCCTCTCAATAAATCAGCAATGTGTAATTCAATAGGCTTGTATTCGTTAACCAATTGTACTTGTCACAGAGTGACACTAATTTTTATGAAAGTGACGATGAAAGTGTAATTACTGTAACTCCAACCTATTATAATAGAAAAGTGTATAAGGATTAATGTTTCGTATGACAGAAAACAAAGTTTCCTTCATGATCTCTCATTATATTCCGCCATCATTATTGTTACAAGTCTGGATATAGTAACTAAATAATTAACCAACCAACTAGAGCCGTACAGGGCAGAGGCGTTCTTGAGAAGCTAAAAGTTTCTCAGCTAGTCGAGAAATTGCGCGCTTCTTATTGAATCCGATCATTTATCTCAGTGTTTACAGCAGCACGCTACTTGTACCGACCCTGAGCCGGATTAATCCAGCTAACGGCCCCAAAGCCATGTTTTTAAAAGCCATTTTAATATTATCCTGTCCTTTGCCGCTAGGTCTCCAAAGTAGTCTCCTTATCTAAAGGGTTTTTCGCTAAAACTTCCTGCACATTTCTCACCTTTCCTATTCGTGTTACATTCCCCGCCTATCTTATCTTCTTTATTCAATAACCTCAATGTTTAGTAAGGAGTGAAAATCATTGCCCCCCCCCTAATTATGCAGTTTCCTCAAGCCTTCTGTTCCTTGCTCCCTCTTAGACCCAAATATCCTCCTCAGCACCCTCTTCTTAAACACTTTAGGCTACGTCCTTTCTTTACTAAGACAGAATAAACCAGATCCGCACACAAATCATCAAGCAAAATTATAGCGCTATATATTTTAACTATTTATATTTTTCGATATATAAAGCGAAGTCTAAAAGCTCTGGATCGAAATGTGACATATATCCCGGAATTAAGTTTTAAGGATATTACATTGTATGAATACATGTCTTGAAAATGATTATCGGTATGAATGCAAAACAAATATATTTAAACCAGCTACCTGTTCGGGCTGGATTCCAGTTGTCATAGGAACGACAGGTACATACTAGTGTAATCTGGCCTCGCCTGAGACTTTGTAGCTGCATTTACCCCTGCGTTAACCCGAGAGGCATCTTCCTTCACTCTGTCCTAGTTTAAATCACAACCGGGTCAGAGCGAAGCACGTGAAAGGATAAAAACGAATGTTACTTCATTACAATACGTCAATTTTCGAAAGTGCAAGCGTCTCGCCTGGTATATAGGCAACTAACGTGCCTGTAAAGTACAGCGGGCTGATGCAGGCGAACGAAACCCAATTCTAAGCATTATGTGCACAAATATAGCAAACTGTAAGATTTAAGTAATTCCACGTAGCTGAGTCCTTGAAAAGCTGTCAGTCTCAGCTGGGCGACACTATACTGGCCTCTTATAAGTGTAGTAGAATCTGAAGTGTCGTTAACCTTTTAAAGCCTAGCGGTAAATTTACATACCACCAGGTTTAACATTAAAAAATTCTACGTGGTGCCCACATTGCGTTTATGTGTTTTGTACGGATCTCAGAACAAACAGCAACTTTTGCCTTATAAAACATTAAGAGACTGGTTTTTATAACCGAAGTGGAGAGTGTTTACAGCGCGGTACGCTCTGAGTCCTTATATAAAACAGATACGCTTCGTCTTTAAAGGGTTAATACCCTCTTCACTACTGCCCACCAGTAAAACCTGTCCTTAGTTGAACGCGATAAAGACTAACATTCAGTGCTGATCCATTTGGATGTATCCTTCCTGACAGGACAAAGTGTCTGGTGTGCTGTCTGTGTGTGACGTATAAGCAGACAGTGTTTGTACTCCTTTTAACAAATTCCGAAGGCATGTTGATGCTCTCCAAGCCCTTTATCCTTGATCTGATCACCATTACAACGTCTGATGAAGAGTAAAACTTATGAACCTTCCCACTAAGCACTCTTCTTTCCTCCCTTAAGTCCAAATATTCTGTTAAGGGGGTTGTTATCATCTATCATACATCTGCTTTCGTTCCTGAGTGTGACAGACCTAGTCCCACAATGACATATTTGAAGTTTCCACAGCAGTAGTGTTGAGGATTCAGGTCTTGTGAGGTACGACGCCGTGTCTATGGTCTGAGGAGTCAAAGGGAAATTATTTTTGAACTCCTCGAATTTTGCCGGTGAAGGCATTACGTTTCTTTAACACACAGGAATAATCTGACGCAGCAACACAGCATCATAATTATCCCTGAAGAACTCAGTCCTTACCTTGACAATGATAAACGATTCAAACATTATTTTTTTAATATTTTGCTCTGTCTGAAATGATTGGTACCAAGATGATCATGAATTTTGTATCTTGCAACCTCTAAATAACAGCAGTACTTATTTGTCACTGTTAATAGCAAGTAACTGAGATATTCAACACATTTAAGATACGTTTTTGTTAGCTATTCGTGCATTACTTTACGGTTGAAAATAAAAAATTCACCTGCTGGGACAGAACAAGTATTGCAAGGACTAGGAAGAAAATGGAGTCCGAATAGGAGGAGGAAGCAAAATTACTTTCTATGTAGCTGGCGTATGCATGACAAGAGATTTCAGGTGGTAGAAGTTATATCAACTGGAAACGTTCACACCACCACCACCACCACCACCACTGCTGCTGCTACTGCTACTACTACTACTACTAAACTAATAGTAATACTACTACTACTAATAATAATAATAATGTTTAGACATTACACGCCACACATTTCCCCTTAAATTCTTTGTTTCCCACTGATGTCTGTAATAACGTCAGATGTTTCCCCCCGTTCTAGGCACAGTTTCCCTTTGTGTTACTGCTCCGAACATCCTGCACACTTTAGTCGTGCCGACTGATGTGCTTCCACTGACACTGTAATTTTTACACATTTTGGAATTTTTCCGATAATTGGTTTTTAATTTCAATGCTAGTAACGCTTATTGAAGGCTTCCATAATTTGTATATTTAGGCTTGATAAATTTGGATCTTTCCATTAGGTTGCTAATTCAGGATGAACATAAGTGAAAATGTAATTAAATATTATTGTTACTGTTATATTCTGGCAAGGAATTATTAAGTACATATTCCTATTAAAACTAAAATTAAATTCACATAAATGCAAGCCAAATCATTTCGACACAAACCTTCATTTTAACGCAATCTGCCATATAGCAGGACACTTACCTAACCTAGGATATAAGGATGTAATTCCTTTTGTGACTGTCCTACAGTTAACGGTGAAACCAGAAGTTGCTTCAGAATCTGCAACTCGTTTGCCCTTGGCTTTCGCAGTGTCCAGCTGATTATATCTTCACGAACGCTGCCAAGTGTTGCTGAGCGTGTCAACCTTGGGAACAAACTTGGTGCAGTAAACTGAGTTGGCGAAAAGATGTTATTATATATATTTATATATATATATAGAGTCACAATTCCAAAGTAAATATAACAGAATTTTGTCTGTTGTAATTTTAAATATGCGATCAAATTTGCAGACAACAGCAAAATAGTAAGAATAGGAATGTGTCATTCGCGATTTTTCAGGCATCATTAATCTGGACATTGACGTGTGTTTCAAAACCTTCCATTCCGAACAATTATAATATAATAAAAGAAGTCATAAAGTCTACTGTTGACATTGATTATCAACATCACAAATATTACATTATTTATACTTGTGCTGTTTTAAATATTAACTATGCGTAGAATAGTTGAACCTATAAAAAAGTACGAAAAGAATGAAGAAAATTCTCGAACGAGGATATCTAAAATTTGTGTCATTTTCTTAATGTTTTTGCGGTTAATGAAATGGGTCGAAAATATGTTACGCATTGGGAGGGCAACAAGTGCATATACAATTTCGTTTCCAAAAACCTGACGGAGAAGATAACTTAGGAGACGTAGGTGTAGATGGAAGGATGTTATTAAGTATATCTTAAAGGTGGTATGGACTGACTTCCTCTAGCTTAATATAGCAAATTGCTAACATAGTAACCAAAATTTGCATTTTGATATTTATATTAAGTCACAGAGGTTTTGTCTTAACGAAACTGTACTTAACTCTTGAAGAAGTCTGGAATCAAGCGCTATTGCCTCTGTAAAGTTAAAGTTAAAGAAAAAATTAATATTGTAGAGACAATGAAGGCCCAGTAGAGGAATAGATTTCTAGCTCCACCCATTCCTTAACCTCGAGTGACTCTGTGGTGCTGTTAGATTGGGCAGATACTTCGTTCTTATATAAAATTATACAGTTTTGTTAAATATGACTTGCAATGAAAACCTTTGGTTATTTTAGAAGAAAGTTGGTACATAAATTAATAAGCCTGCCATCTCTCGGCAATTACAACTACTGCGTCTGTATTTCGGTACATTTTTTTAAAGAGAAATCTCGAGATGACAGTTAGAAGCAAAAATACTAACGTATAAAACCTTTTGACGTATTGAGCTTTCGGCACAAATTTCTGTTGTAGTGACGTTACTTTCGGTTATTTAGTGCGTGCGGCAGTTTCTCCTGTAATCCCGACATATCCGTGGAATGTCACGTCTCTCCTCCCGTGTGCATTTTAAAGCGACAAAAAAAACTTTCTTCTTTGGAATTATAAAACTCTCATTAAAACTAGCTTTTATTCTATACTTTTGTTGCAAAGGGTTTTCCAGCGATTTATTCAAAACCGTCTCATGTAGTACGCGTTACTATCTTTAAACACGAAGACAGTTCTTTTGTAGCTGTAAATACCAGCTTCAAATTCGGCCTGTGTCAGCGGCTGCTTTTTTAGTTTTGCACCATATTAAAATGATAATTAAAATGACAGTTGTGTTACATTTTGTAGTTTTAAGTATTACACTAACTCCTTTTCGGGTCAGTCCATGTGGGATTTGTGGTGGACAAAGTGGCACTGGGACAGGTTTTTCCCCCGAGTACTTCGGTTTTCCCCTGTCAGTTTCATTCCACTGGTGCTCCATTATTACGAAAAGGACAAAGAATAATAATCATCTTCATATTTATCATAGGGTTGCACAATAAGCCTCATGGCTGCGGTGCGTCCGTAGCGTCTGCTGCGGGGCCCTTCACCACTGAAAAAAAAACTCCTTTTCCACTTTCCATTTATGACCACCTTCACACTTTACTAGATTCTCATATAACTTCTGAGGTTCGGCTTGTTTAATGTAAGAATCTTTTCAAAGTAAAAAGTACCCTCTCGTTTCTCCTTCTGTACGTAACTTGTTCATGTGACACATAACCGTCAAATAAAATAAGAAAGAATTCAACCTTCCTTTAAGTCTGTACTGTGGGACATGTGTTTCTTATGCTGGTACCTGGGAATACAGTTGAACCCTGCTATAACGACATCGGTCCACGCGACACATCGTCCATAGCGTCAAATGTCCTGTGGTACCAATTAATTCCCTACCATTAAGTATAATGGTATAGTCCTCAGTTATAACAACACTCGTTTATAACGACACAAAATTCTCAGTCCCGTTCATGACGTTATAACTGAGTTCGACTGTATTTGATATTTTTAGTGATGTGACACTCTTTTTTGTAGACAAGTACCGACTTTCATGACGGATATTCTCCCTCCATCATCACACCAGAGGAGGCTCTTCTACAATAAATCGTCGGTGTAGTCCTTCCCTCTTCTACCTACTTGTTCATAGAAGGTGTAGAGGGTTTTTATTTTCACTTTATCACCCTCAAACACACACCACAGTCGGTAGGACTCCTCTGGACGAGGGATCGGCCCGTCGCAGAGACCTCTACCTGACAACACGAACACTCACAAGAGACAAATATCCATACCCCCGGTGGGATTTGAATCCACGATCCCAGCAAGCGCTCGGCCGCAGACCTACGCCTTAGACCGCGCGGCCACTGGGATTGGCTAACACTAAGGATGAAGGCAAAATGTCCTTCGAAACGTTTGTACCTATCTACCAGACTACACGGTCTCACGTCCAAAAGACATACTCTTTATACTGCAGCTGTATTTAAATTAAGGTTGATTTGGAAAATATTATAAATTGGTGGATGAATGATAAGGGAGGCGGGAAGAAATCTGGCAAATATCTGCTGTCGTATGACTTTACGTGCAGAATAATTTTGCACTATTTTCGTATGGATAAAATCGTGGCCACTTACTCGTAGACGAAAAACAAGAATTACGAGCGTCTTAAAGAGAAGTTCTGATTTAAATATTTTGACGTGAAAAGATGAAGCAAGAAAGTTCGAGGGTTACACAAAGGGAACACAGTCTTTTGTGCAGGTTACCGGTTTCCATACTCACTGGAATAACCTCAACACCCACTACTTGCCACGCAAAGTAAGAACACCAAGAAGAATTGAACGATTTTATGTACAACGTGTTTCCTATCGCAAGTGTATTTCATTCTTCGGCATTTTATAAATACAGTTTAATTAAAATTTTAATTAATCCAAGTAGATTTTAAAATAATTTATTACATTTTATTTTGTGACTCATTAGAATATTGTAAAACTGAGATGTCAATTATTAGAAAAACTTTTTCTTTAACATTTTTATAACAGTGTAGCAGCCTGATTTTATAATAAACATCTAAGCAGGTGTGGTGACGGTACTGCTTATATTGAATAATTACCGGGTTTTTTTATGATCGTGATATATAGGAGCCTGAGTTTAGCTAGGCACGTCAATATTAGGATAAGAATAATGTGTGTAGATAGTTAATGAATAAGCCAGAGTCTAACTGTCCTATTTGGAAAATTGCAAAGATAGAATGACAACATTAGGCAGGCCTTGTAGCCCGGTATTTTCCTTCCAAGTTGCCGATTTTCCATATCCTTTTTCCCCATATAAAATCCAACACATAATAATTCTGTTAGTAATCATTTTACTAGGTGTAAGTTTTCGTACAGACTTAAATGTTTTACTCACTAAAGTTATAGGAAATTTAGGTGTCGGTCTCTGCAGATTAGTAGACACCTACCTGTGAGTCACATCAGCTTGCAAACACATGCGTCCGCCTCTTCCAAGTAATGGTTCAAATGAAATATTCGAAGGCTGCTTTTAAATTCAGTATGTGTGCAGCGATTTTTCCGGTGCGGCACTTTTCGTTGCATATCAAATGATGTCAATCTGTGAAACCTCGTTGACCAAACATCGTTCAATATTCTTCCACCGAAAACATAGTGTGGCTTTGCTGTGAAGACACGATCTGTATGTGTACCACCACCACCACCACCACCACCACCACCACCACCACCACCACCACCACCACCACCACCACCACCACCACGTAGTAGTAGTGAGTAGTGGTAGCAGTGGTTGCAACGATGATGGTAGTGGTAGTAGTAGTAGTAGTAGTAGTAGCAATACCGCCATGTTACAAATTTATGTGGAGTGAAGTCGGGTAACCTTGGTGGCCAAACGTTCTTAGGAATTTTTTCACGGGAAATATCACACAGTATTTCCATGGGAACAACGTCCTGTTCGAAAGAGTCAGTGGAATGGGAACTGAAGATTGGGGGGTCGGAGTGAAACACAAGATTACGGTGATGTCACCAAACCTTGCTTGCTTGTCTTGAATACTTTGCAGTATGGCATAGGAGTTCTTACTTTTAGCTATGCAGAAACAAAGAAACTTCACACTTACTCAGTACAACGTGGGATCTTAAAGTTAAAAATGGCCTTGAATTATATAAGATATATTAAAAGTGTAAAGTTTTATAGCTGTCTGGGGAACTGTGTGGCTGTTCCATTCAGTGTGTAACCAAGTCGCTTCTGGATTGGGAGAACTGTAACAGTGGATAAAACAGCGGCTTACAATAGGAATACCTCCATATGCTCAGGAATAGGACAAGCTGTCTGAGGAACAGGAAGTAGAGACAGAATGTACTGGTTCTGCTTTCTTTCTTTGTCAGAGGTCTGGTTCCATCTGTTGTGTACAATTGTAAGTCTCCAGATTATATCCATGTAAAACTGTGTAACTGTAATATGCTCTAATAATTTAATCTATTTTGTGTCTTGAGTTTCATATTTCGTGGATTCTTACGTGTAAAATAACCCTTTCAATTGAAAATTGTGATTTAATGTGTTCGATGTCTGTGCAATATATCATACAAAAACACTGATCACCAACAAATGCACAAAGAGAGTTTTATCATCAATCGTAACACACTCCTACATGTTTCGACCCTGCTGGGTCATCTTCAGGGAGAACCTTTTCGTTACCGTTACACTGAGGTTGCACTTTACTGTTGAGTGAGAATGTGCTGTTGACTGTGTACTGCGTTGTTTTTGGAGGCGTGAACTCTCCGCGGTCCCGGCCTGAACTCAGGCAGTACACAGTCAAGGGCACATTCTCACTCAACTGTAAAGTGCAACCCTAGTGTAACGGTAACGAAAATTCTTCCTGAAGATGACCCAGCAGTGTCAAAACATGTAGGAGTGTGTTACGATTGATGATAGAACTCTCTTTGTGCATTTGTTGGTGATTAGTGGTTTTGAAAATTGTGATATTTGTAATGTCTGCTCTGGATTTGTTTCCCCCAATGACAACAGCGTAAAAGCGAGAATATGGTGTAATTAATGTGATAAGATTGAATTCAGGTCTGAATGGATACACAGCTTCACGTGCGGCCTTTTTGTGCCTACAAAACGTCGACATCATACAGTATGCAGTATTATTTTATTATTCTTGTCTGTCACAGTTGTTACTGCAAGGAATATCAGGTGCGCTGTTCTACATCCCTTTGCTTTCATTATTTCTGCATGTTGCCTTATTCGAAACTCATTGAGTAACGGAGTTAAAATATAGGGTCTGGGGGCTCTCACGCTGGCAAATATCTTCTTGAGTTATAGAAAGCGTCACGTGTTTGGTTTCTGTCAACTGACATGGCTTATAGGGAAAGAAGACTTTATTGGATTGCCATAAAGCAGAAGTTTACTAGAATTTTAAATTTGTAAGCAGTCCTATTACAGGCCTGGACAGGCCCACAGGGTTCCAGGAGGTCGAGGCTCCCAGATTTCTAGACGATCGGCACATGAAGGTGGTAAGCCTTACGCACCGGCCGCGTTTACCCCCCAGGAAATATAGTGCGACCGACAGGATTATGCCAATAAAAAATCCCAGTGGCACCATCGGGAATCGAACCCGCGACCTGCCGGTTTGTAGCGCAGTGCCTCAACCAACTGCGCCACCGCGGCTCCCCCTTTTTTAAATTTGTATAGACCTATATTTATTAAGACAATCCAAATAACATTCGCCACTATTTTTGCGTTCTAGTAACAGAATTGAAATGTCTTAGTGTCTTCGGTTATTGATTATTTTAGATGAGAACAAGACGGAAGTGATGTGACTGGTTCAGTGAAATTTGCATATGATCTGAAAACCCACATGACGACAAGGATTTTCAGAAAAGGTGTGATTATATTGACTACATCTGGAATGAAATGAGTAGAACTGTTTTTATGTATGTAACTTCTTTATAAAAATGATGCATTTACATTTTTCCAGACGTGAGAACTTGCTATAAAACACTAAGTTCTGTTCTGACGTACTGTGAAGTATTACACGCTTCACGGACGAACTTAGGAAACAATAATTATAGAAAATGTCATTGATGAATATTTTCAGAAATATAGCCACAATATTGAGAGACCTCTTGAAGAATTTCTCCTTGATTAACAGAGAATGAAAAACATATACGAAATCCTGAATAATGTGTTACCTTGAAAGGTGGGGTGGGCGTATGTATATTCCTGCATCTACCTCGTTGGATACAAATTTGGCATGATACCTCTGCAGTTCAAAACAAGCCCCTAATTTATTAGGGAGCAAATTGATTTTTTAAAAATATTAATTACTCAGAGTCTCACTTTTAAATCCTTTGTATAAGGCAGAGTAAGTAAGCTTCAGTTAATTTGTATGCAGTCATAGGAAGGTATCTAAGCCAAAACAGATTTTCGTTGCTGGAAATAGACAAATAAAAAAATTATATTTGTTTTATGTACATTAAAGTCGCCTTCTGAACGTTGAAGGTTTCGGTTTGGGCGTCGCTTCATCTTCCAGATCAGCACTGTCATTAGCGGCGGGAGTTGTAGACTTGCTTCGTCCAGGGAACTTTCTGCTGGTAGTTCGTCGCGCTGCGTCGGGCTGCTCGGCGACGACAGGCTCGGCAGAAGAGCCAGCGGCTGCCGAAGCCTTGCTGTTGTACCTCCGTCTGCCACTGTTGGCAGCACTTTGCTGATTGTTGCCAGTGCTGCGGCTCGTTTTGTTGTCTTCTGTTGGCGGAACTGAGGACGGCGTGGGATATACTTGTACGACTCTGGGCGAGCCACCGTGTTGCTGCAATAAGGACGTCGTGGGTTTCAGAGACCTGTGGTTCTTTCTTTGTCGATGAATACTTCTCTCTACACTATTAAGCTTAGATTCCTCCGAAGCTTGGTTTAGAAATATAATTTTACTGCTCTTTTATATCAGGCTAAAATAAGAAGACACTATAATTCCTAAACAATGGTAACATGCGAAGCATCACTGATGTGTATTTGGAATTTTTTCAGTCGTCACTGACTATACAAACACGAAGTTTCAAAACCAGACTCCTTTCGTATTGATGTGAAACACAAAATGAAGAATAAGTAGCAATCTGAAAGGAATAAAAAGCCTTCAGATTCATGCGTAAGGGACATGATCCAGACTGTGAATACTTATGTTACATTTAGAGGTCTGGATTAGGTTGTCTCTTACATATGAATTTGTAGGTGTTTATTTCTGTTAGATTGTTACTTATTCTTCCGTCACATGAAGACGAAAGCAGTCTGGTTTTGTAATGTCGTGTTTGTGCAGTCAGTGACGATTGAAGAAGTCCAATAGGCATCAGTGATGCTTCACGATGAATGTTCTTGAAATAAATGTGATGAAGGGAATTTTGAGAAAAAAGGTAACTGAGTACGAAGACAATTACATCTCAACGAAGGGAATTTTGAGAAAAAAGGTACCTGAGTACGAAGAAAATTACATCTCAACGAAGGGAATTTTGAGAAAAAAGGTACCTGAGTACGAAGACAATTATATCTCAACGAAGGGAATTTTGAGAAAAAATGTAACAGAGTACGAAGATAATTTAATCTCAAAGAACTCGGTAATCTGTGTCCTTAACCAAATATTATCACGACAGTGAAATAAAGGGAGATAAAGTAGGCGAGTTGTTGTAGCTCGTAAGGGAATATAAGCAGTTCACATAAAATTTGGTCACCGAAATGTAAAGGCAAGAGACAGCATGACAGATATAAGCGTAGATAGGATAGCAGCCCACCGAGTAACGTGTTCCCACCCTTGTATCAAATTCGAAGGCTTGTTCACAAGAGAACGGTACTGGACTCCATTCACTGAATACAGTTCCCACGGTATTTCCTTGACATAAATTTTGAAGTTAGTCCGCATACGATTTTCAAACAAGTGGTTTCCCCCTGTAGGTTCTTTGAGGAAAATGTTGCTGCATATTTCTTTCCTGCATGCAAAATATAGGCCTGTATCCAGTCCATATCTTCCTCTCTGATTGCATCATCACAATATCCTCTGTCGAAGGGTATATGCCTATATTGTGTGGTTCTTAAATAATGTTTCTCCACCATGCTCTGAAGTCTCCTTCCCTATCCATTCACAAACACAATCGATTCTTATGCTGAAGCTAAGCAGATTAGACTCATGTCCATAGAGAATATCTAAACTCTAATTATATATCTTAATCTCTAGGTATAGCATCCTAATTCCCAAGGCAAGAGAAAAGATTGTGACCTGAATGGTGACAAAGCACTCCATTATCCATTCCGCCGTATTTTTAATAAATTTTTAAGATCTGATGATATAATTTCGTCCTGCATTCTGGTATTTAGTGCCCGCGCGGTCTAAGGCGTGGGTCTGCAGCCGCTCGATTTCTAGGATTGTGGGTTCGAATCCCGCCCCGGATATGGATGTCTGTCTGTTGTGAGTGTTGTGTGTTAGCAGGTAGAGGACCCTGCGTCAGGCTGATCACTCATCCAGAGGAGTCCTACCGAGTGTAGTGTGTCTGAGTGCGATCGTAAAGCATCGATAATAAGGAGGGTCTGGCCCACTAGTGGCTGTTGTGCCACTGGGAAAAAATTCTTATATTCATTACGTCAACCAATAAATTAGTACCCTTAACACATAACAGCGATATGTTCAACTGAGGTCAAATTACTCATTTATTTTGGTTTTTTTTACTGGAATATCCTGAAGCTAGGTTGAAAAGCAGTTATATATTATCCTTAGTTTCAGGCTAGTTTTGGATATGAAAAGTCACATACGTTTATTTATCTGTTCTAATTTAATCAGGGAATTTGGAACGGTCTTGAGAACGCTAATGTTCCTGTGATGTGTGGTTAATGACACGTGGAACTAGCAGGGCCGTCAAGGAAGTGGTCACACCCATACTGACCTGCTGCTCTCGCCTTCTCTTCAAGGCCGCCAGAAGGTCTTCGTTGCTTCTGAATGGTCTGACTCCTCCACGAACCAATGACTTTTTGGGAGCTTCTGTCGTCGTCGTGGCCGGCGTTTCGTCTTGCCCTTCCTCTACCTCTTCTTCCAGGTCATCCGAATCTGCCTAGAATATGTAATTCCGTGATTATATTGCTAATTAATTAAATCGTTGCGCGATTTCAGGCTTCCGCCGCGATGTAGATGAGATCTGCGCTCTTCTGGGGTATTATGCAGCGTCGAGTGGTAGTTCTGTACCGACGTTTCGGGACAATCTATCGATCCCATCTTCATGGATCAAGAAGTTCAAGAATAAAACGTTATTTTACTCTTTTATTGCTCTTTAAAATAAAAAAAAGACATTTATTAACTAAGCCTCAGGAAAAGGATGCCGAGTAAATAATAGAGATACACGAAATGTTATCAAAAGGCGATACGGAAATTTTCACCTACTAGGACTTTACTGGCCGAAATGAGCGTGTTGGAAGATCGGTTCTCAGTTCATGTTTGGACGAATGGTGAGGGATAAATTGGAATATGGTGGAAAGGATATGGTCGTGGCCTATTTCAAAATAGACATTCGGTTAGAAGTGCTCAGAAAAAGCGTCAAACCCCTTAGTTAACCCTTTAAAGCCTAGCGGTAACTTTACATGCCACCAAGTTTAACATTAAAAAATTCTACGTGTTGCCCACATTGCGTTTATGTGTTTTGTACGGATCTCAGAACAAACAGCAACTTTTGCCTTATAAAACATTAAGAGACTGGTTTTTATAACCGAAGTGGAGAGTGTTTACAGCGCGGTACGCACTGAGTCCTTATATAAAACAGATAGGCTTCGTCTTTAAAGGGCTAACTTAACGCTCCGGAAGCTGTATCCCCTGGAAAGAACCATTATACCTATTGAATAAGTGGCTGGATGGACCGGAAATCCGGTCTGGACCTTTTTGATCGCAGAAAAATTTCTTGCCCATGCCGGGATTTGAATCCCGGAACGTCCACCGCTTATTCTAGTTACTACACCGTCTACACTGCCTCGTAAGAATTCTATATTAGTAGATTTCCATATAAATGTCTGTTCAAACTTCCTAGAAGACTTGACAGTCAGCTGAATGGCATAAAAGGAAAACATGTTGTTGGCAGGCGTATTTCTTTGCAGTGACTTTCACACTGCTTCAAGCACAGAGATACAGACAGCTGTACTAAAGGTTGGAAAAATAACAGCTTAAATATAAAGAGACTTATATGTAAACCGAATATTGCCACCTGTCTGTAGATAATATCGCTTGCAAATAGCAGACAGAGCCAGAGATTGTTTACGTCTAGGGTGTTGACAGTCATGCAAATATTAGATAGGCTTTCATTTTTAATGCATAATTTATAAAGTAAAATTGCAAGGAGTGGCTCAAAAATAAAACACGTTTTAAAACACAGAATGTGTGTGCTTTTAAGGCAGTCATTTCAGACCGTATAATCTCGACGGTAGGGTGGTTTAACCTTGGTGTGTGGCATGCTGGTGTGTTTTCTAATGTGGATCAAAAGTACTTTTTTACTCAATTGACAAAAATGGGTTTGTAAGAAGCCTTTTTTTAGAATAACTAGCTATATGTTCCAGATTTTTATTAAAACAATCTTCAGGCTAAGCCATTATAAAATTTTAAAACGTAAAAGTAACCTTATATCACCATCAGTTCACCGTGGCAGTAACACCTCACACATTAAAGTACTTTGTTATATTCTTACTATTATCATCATCATCATCCCCTTTATGCAGGTATTCACACTTACATACCTGAAACAAACCATGTTTCTAGGGTACACAATGTCACAGCCATTCTGCGCGTACTGTTAATGGTGCATATAGTGCTGTCTGCAATGTTAAACTCTTTTGTGCTTCTACATTAGCACTTCCCGCAGTGTGTGTGCTGTGCCCAATATAGCTGTTTTCTGAAGTTCCTTGATATCGTGCTTTCCCGGTACGCTGCTCAAGTATTTTCTGAAGGATTTTGAAATGGTTCCAGTTGCCCCTATTATCACTGGCGTCACCTTCGCTTGTACATTCCACATGCGCTGTATTTCTATTGTAAGATCTTTATATTTTAGAATCTTCTCGGCGTCTTTCTTTACCACATTTCTGTCTCCCTGGATTGCTACGTCAATTAGAATGCATGTTCGTTCTTCATTATCCCGGATTATGATGTCCGGTTTATTGTTGGGGACGGTTCTGTCGGTTTGCACTTGTTGATTCCATAATACGGTTACCTTGCCAACTTGACTTGTTTCTGCTGGTTTGGTATATTTTCATACCGGAGTTCACTGTCTAATTTTACCCCCAGTTCCTTACATATGCTGAAGTGCAATTGATCACACACTCTATCATGTCGCTTGATGTATTGTTCTTTTGCCAATACTGGACACGCTGACATAATGTGGTCTGCTGTCTCCTCAAATTGGTGACATAATCTGCATTTACTACCTTTATTATTATTATTATTATTATTATTATTATTTAGTCCTGTGGTTTTTTAATGTTCCTTTCATTGTATTTTGTTCAATTAACATTACCTGAAATTTGTAAACTCTTTTAAACGCTTTTAAATTAAGAAGAATAAAATAAAGCACCGCCAGAAACAACACAATTCTGTGTTGCGTAAAAGGTGTATTACACGTGAAATATGTTTCGGTTGACATTTGAAACATGTTTCACGTCTAATATACCTTTATGCGGTATACAACTGCGTTGTGTCTGACGGTGTTTTAGTTTATTCGCATGTATAAACTGACGCAACGGGATGACTCGGTGCAAGTTTTTCAAATTAAGCGTATTCGAGTCGAATAGTCTGAATAACTAAGGTCCTGCGGAGGCAAACCCTCAGCTTTACCCGACTGGACTGTACATACTGAGTGTGACAGCGGTACAGGGAAACATTAAGAAATGTATGGCTTATGTTTGCAGCATCTCAGTCCGACACGATTGGACTGTACGCCGTTAGCTGCAACAGCGGGATTTGGTCCATCCTGTCTGGACACGACGGAATAAAGACAGCCGGAAGTATGCAGATATACTGCAGCCTTTAAGCCACATGACGCATTTAACATAATATTGACTTACTAACACACGGCTTGTTTTATCAGGCCTTTCTTGATACACGATAACTGACAAAGTAACCGCAATGCTGTAAATTAATATTTTTATATGAATATGGCTGAAACTCATATTGTCGCTCTTTATCCTTTGCCTTATCTTTTCAAATGTCTTTTGCTCTCCTATTAGTTTGTCGTAATTTATTAAGTGCCTCTGTATTTGACTCGATTTTCAATCCTTTTTTTTTTGTCTATTTTAATCTTCCGCCATGAAACTATGAATCCACTTTCTTTAGGTGCGTTTTCAAGGATGTCGGACACTGCTGAAAGTAATTCGGGTGTGACTCAATCACAAAACAACGTATTATACGATTACACCCCAGATGAACAGAAAGTTATTTAAACATGGGGGCGGTCTCTCCCTCGTTTACCCCACCTGACTCACAATTTATAACAATCACACGCATCAGATGTTTAAAACGAAAGAATTTTCTACTTTTCTGATACATATAGGAGAAATACCTGTTCTGGAGGAGGTTCAGAAGGCTTAGCTGTTGTTGGCTGTTTCGTTGCAGGTCCCCGGTTACCAATAAGGGGCGAAGGAGCCCTCTGTCCACGTGTGTTTAGAAGCGATATTCTTCCTCTTCCTGCTGGCACTGGCGCTGCAGGAACAGGAGCGGGTTCGACGTCTTCTTCGTAGTCATACTCGTTGCCATGATCATTTGCCGGCGCTGCAACAGTTTCCACCAGCACCGTCGAAGCAACGATGCAGAGTCTGCAATTGAAATAACTGATTTGTACTGTGTTCATATTGGAACTGTGCCGCTGAGTAGGGTTAATACGTAGATTGACAATCACGGTAGTGGCCGCGCCGTATAAGGCGTGGGTGTGCGGCCGTTTGCTTACGGGGATTGCGGGTTTGAATCCCGCCGGAGGCATGGATGTCTGCATCTTGTGGATGTTGTGTGTTGTCAGGTAGAGGTCTCAGCGTCGGGCTGATCACTCGTTCAGAGGAGTCCTACCGACTGTGGTGTGTTTCTAATTGTGTGTGAGTTAGAAACCTCAAGAATAAGGCGGCCTAGGCCCGAGTTGGGCTGTTGCGCCACTGGAAAGGAGAGAATAATCACGATGGTCAATATTCATGCCAAATAAAATGATCTACAGGAAGTGAAATGATTTTCCGATAAGTTTTCGACAGACATTAAGCAAGCAGGCTTGTAAAGAATGAGGTTCACTGATTATTATATTTATATGATAAAGCACACGGATAGAATTTGATTAGACCAGTTTAAATATCACCCTATTATTTAATTTATGTGGAGCCCGCGGTGGCGCAGTTGGTTGAGGCACTGCGCTACAATGCATAAGGTCTTGGGTTCGATTCCCGATGGAGTCATTGTAATTTTTCATAATTATTTCGGTCGCATTATGGCCCTGGGGTCGACTCAACCTCTGAAAGAAATGAGTACCAGGAATATTTTCTGGGGGATAAACGCGGTCGGTGCTTAGGGCTGACAAACTTACCACCTTCATGTGCCGATTGTCTTGAAATTTAGGAACCTCAACATCCTGGAACCCTCAGGGCCTGTCCAGGCCTGTAATGGGACTGCTTTACCTTTACCTTTACTTAATTTATGTAGCAGGGTGGATCTCTACCGATCAAGAAGTCCCTAAAATTTTCTGTACTCACCTTCCTAGACCCTGTCATTTGAACGTAATGAGGTACACAAGCCATAAACTAGCACTTTATTTGTGATTTCAGGCTTCCGCCGCGATGTTGATAAGATCTGCGCTCTTCTGAGGTGTTACGCAGCGTCGAATGGTAATCCTTTAGCGACGTTTCGGTTCCAATTGGATTTCATGACCCTTGAAGATGTGACCGATGCGATGTCCCGAAACGTCGGTAAGGGATTACCATTCGACGCTGCGTAGCACCCCAGAAGAGCGCAGATCTTATTAACACATTTTTTCTTGAATATCAGCAATAATAATATCTTCTAATGAACGTCTTGATTTCTCACGTGTCTTCAGAATTGTCGTCTAATATCACACCTTCTTTGATGTGAGCACCTTACTAATTCTTGGTGAAGGGTGCACAATGCGAAGGTCTATATTACGTAAAGTTCCACAGCCTTCTTGCAGCTTTCTGTCTGTCGGGTCAAAGTATTCTCTATGCCAGTTTTAAATTCTTTCCGTGTTGACAGACGGTGACGTAATTAATAATAATACGAGCTACAGTTACTAGTCACGTGATCTCGGCCGTTCGATTGCAGTGGAATTGTTTAATAAGTAAACTGGAAACACCGGTATATGAAGACTACATCTGTCTTATAGACAGGTTTAGCAGAAAGCTACGTCCGTATTTTGTAGTTGTGGAAGCGCTATAAATCTGGTTATATGAAGTCCGGGTGAAAGAGGAATAGGAAGGGCATATATCTTTAAAATCGCAAAATCAATTGTGATGACACTAAGTGTTTGGCAAAGGGACTGTCTTCAAATACACGGGGACCAGACAGTAAAGAATTTTTTTCTTTCTATGGTGCAACACCCCCCAGTGGGCCAAGGCCCCCTCACTGTCGAGGCTTCACGATCACACTCAGACACACCAGACTCAGTAGGAACCCTCTGCCCGAGCGATCAGCCCAACGAAGAGACCTCTACCTGACAACACACAACACAAGAGACAGATATCCGTGTCGCCGGCGGGATTCGAACCCATAATCCCAGCAAGCAAGCGGCTACATTCCCAAGCCTTAGACCGCGCGGCCACTGGGATTGGCTCAGTAAAGACTCTTAGCCGCAGTAAAGGTGGCTTTACTGTGGACAAGCTGAAATTCCTCCCCCTTATGTAACAGCGTTGCGGAGGCCTGGTGCCCCACAGCCACATAAAAAACAATCACCCACATAGGAATCATCAGGCAGGTAAACGCCATGACAGCTTCGATTCGACATATGGCTTAACAGCTTGGAATGCAAGAGAAGTGCGTATGTATCAAACAGAAAGAAAACTGGGAGACGATTTCAGCCTTCGGACACTTTGGGGTTGAGGCCTTCAATCTTCTGGGATGTTAAACGGTATAATTTGGTAGCTGGTTACGTCTTTCAAAGGTCATGCAGAATTGACTGCTTGACCCATATGCAATGCTTCATTTTTGAAGCTCAAAACTGAAACATCCATAAGTAACTATCAAATTACGCCGTCTAATATCCCAGAAAAGCGAAGAAATCAACTGGAAAAAGAACTTATGAAAATGGTAGTTGATGTGGTGGTAAATAATTTGAATTACAGGTAGAGTCGAACTCGGTTATACCGTCATGAAGGGGACTGAATGTTTTTTGTTGTTATAACCGAGTGTTTTTAACCAAATAGTATAATATTACGGTTAACAGTGAGGAATTAATTGGTACAACAGCATATCTGACGCTATAGACGAAGTGTCGCAAAAACCGATGTCGTTTTAAACGGGTTAGGCTGTAACTCTGTTGTGTCGACATAATGTGATTTACAAATATTGTTCTTGTGTTGATATACTAAGGAACTAATGCTAATCTTAACTGGCACGTGGTAGAATTCATGACCAATAGTGACATTCTAACGAAACGTGGTCGAAAATATTCTGATGTACTATTAACCTTTTAAAGCCTAGCGGTAACTTTACATACCGCCAGGTTTAACATTAAAAAATTCTACGTAGTGCCCACATTGCGTTTATGTGTTTTATACGGATCTCAGAACAAACAGCAACTTTTGCCTTATAAAACATTAAGAGACTGGTTTTTATAACCGAAGTGGAGAGAGTTTACCGTGCGGTAAGCACTGAGTTCTTATATAAAACAGATACGTTTCGTCTTTAAAGAGTTGAAAGGATAAAGGTGGGAAAATTTGTGTACAACATGTTCCTTGAACTTCTTTGTAATAAAGGGCGTAACAAAAATACCGTTACAGGATTTCAGAGTTCTCAGAACACGTTTCATATGATACGGATCGTGACGAAAAAAAAGTGAACAGTTGTCCTTGGTCGTATATTCCTAAAGGAATGACAGTAAGTCTTTCATTTTGAAGCACTCTGTCTCTCTTCAGTTTCCTTTCAAATATTCTAGAACGATCACTGAGTATGGACGCCTGATCATACAGAGCAAGTCTGCTGAAGTCCAACTGGGATTGCCAAACACTTCACCACGCCCTCCAGACCGCAGACCAGCGCTGTGTAACGGCAGTCTGCAAGCATTACGACATAGTTTGACAGCTCTTATGAACCGAACAGTTTGCAAGTAATATTGACTTCTTTAAGAGGGTGTCCCAACAGTAACACTTTTAACGTTACTTAGGCTTTGAAAATACTAATTTAACCTTTTAAAAGGCTAGCAGTAACTTTACATATGACCAGGTTTAACATTCAAAAATTCTACGTGGTGCCCACATTGCTTTTATGTGTTTTGTACGGATCTCAGAACAAACAGCAACTTTTGCCTTATAAAACATTAAGAGAATGGTTTTTATAACCGAAGTGGAGAGTGTTTACAGCGCGGTACGCACTGAGTCCTTATATAAAACAGATACGCTTCGTCTTTAAAGGGTTAATATGCATTTGTTAGCAGTTCGATACCCTATTCTATGTGCAAAGAGATCGAAATCCACAGAGCATACAGGTGTAGAGAAAACACACTAGATTTGATTTGGAGATGTAAGAAGTTCGAATTTCACCTGGGAGATCGCCCTCTGAATGAGATTTTGCGTGGTTTTCCTTAGTAAATCCAGGTAAATACCAGAATAGTGGGGTAAATTATGCTGCATCAGATTAAAAATTTTTAATCTCAAACCGTAACTTATACTTTAACAGTTGCTGTAGGTATTCTCAGAATTATTTCTCTTCGTTTGTTGTACTGACATAACTGTTCAGACGTTACGGCCTCATATTCTCTTGAGACTAATTACTTTGAAGTAACTCTTACAGTAAGTACTGAGTTTTCACAGGTTATATATGCAGTGATTTTTTATACTGTTCATTCAGTGCATTGCCGATAATCAACTCACACCACTCGGTCTAACAAAATGCAGAATACTGTTCCCAGACGCTTTATGTTACAATAATATTAATATAATATTAATATAATATTATATTAATATAATTAATGTATAATATAATTAATGTAATACGAGACGTAATATTGTAATATAAAATATCTGGAAAAAAATATAGTACGTTTTGTTGAACAGAGTGTTGTGAGTTGATATGAAATTTATGAATTATTAAATTTGGAAGAACGTGTTGGCAGAACTATTATTAACACTGTAGTTACTTTTTAGGCTGCCATTACTGTGTCATGAAACCATTTATAATCTCTTACAAGAGTAGCGACTTTATACTAACAATATTTTCCTCTATGTCTGCCATTACATTTTACTGCACAATGAATACTAACAGGGTACACACTCTATCCTTACTGTTAGTTCTGTCTTCCCCGTGGCGCTGTTTCTACCGACCAATCTTTTGTTTATATCCTATCATTGTTTTTGTGCGGCAGAAAACTAGAAAGGAATTGCACAGAACATAAGCCATACTATGATGGTTTATAATATACAGGGTGTTGCTTTTCCTCCTTGACCGCTCAGGGCCGGCGCAACGCTCTAGTGAGTTTTTGCTGGACTTGCTAAAGGTTATTATCGGTGCGATCATTTGTCTAGCTCCTTTTGTCGACTGTTAAACCTCCCCAACACGCGGCGTGCGACGCAACGCTGGTAGGATGTTGGGCGGAGCGTTGCGCCGGCCCTTGTCGATGAAAAGAAAAACACCCTATATTGTAGTATTAAAGTAGTTATTTTCTTAGCGCGTATCTCCTTGTTTATGTCTATTCAAGTAATAAACGCAATATTCGCTTCAAGGCGTCACATAATGGTATGCAGAGTGAACAGAAGGGGTCTCACGATAGTTGGGTCTATTATCGGGCGATCAGGCAAGATACAGCATCCGAACTCTTTGACGTGATATTACAGCTCGCAAGGTTTCTAATCAACCTATTTTCGTCTATGAATACTTGAGTGTTCGTTGCGTTGTGCCTGATTTCTTCAAAATAAAAGGTGGTAGTATAAAAAATTGTGTTTCCTCGGTATTAAAGCTTCACGATCCTAATACAGTCGTGCTAAGAAGAACATTCTAGACCTTGCTTTATATTTTTCAAATGATATATAAAACTGTGCATTGAACAGTTACGTATGGTGGTTAAAATCACCAAATGCACACCAGTTTATAAAAATTAGCGAGAATTAATGAGAATTAAACTGTTATATTTATTTTAAGCTGCAATACGTATTTTAAACATCCCAGTGGCCGCGCGGTCTAAGGCGTAGGTCTGCGGCCGAGCGCTTGCTGGGATCGTGGGTTCGAATCCCAGGGGAGGCATGGATGTTTGTCTCTTGTACAGTGTTTGTGTTGTCAGGTAGAGGTCTCTGCGACGGGCCGATCCCTCGTCCAGAGGAGTCCTACCGACTGTGGTGTGTGTCTGAGTGTGATCAAGTGAAAATAAAAACCCTCGACACCTGCTGTGAACAAGTAGGTAGAAGAGGGAAGGACTGCCAAACGTATTTTAAACCATTTTAAACCATTTAATTTTAGTATTTAATGTTTACATGTGGATCGGTTTACACACACAATTTTGTAACATCTCGATGTATTTATTCTCCGTAACGCAGCTCCCTGAGGATTGTCACATGAGTGCTCTGTATTTAAATTTATATGCCACTTATTGTAGCACCAGAAAACCTATATCGGTTTACATAAGGAGGGTCCTTATCTTGAAAACAGAAAATTAAATCAGATGGAAAAACCTTGCTATATTTTACGCTCAGAAAGAAATATAAACCAACTTTGTGCCTGTGAGAACATAACTTTATGCATTTAATGCAAACTGCTTATAAAACTGGCTATGATTCTTGTTTCGTGATAGTCTTATGGCATTCCCGTGTTGATGCTGTGAATTTAACCCTTTAAAGATGAAGCGTATCTCTTTTATATAAGGACTCAGTGCGTACCGCGCTGTAAACACTCTCCACTTCGGTTATAAAAACCAATCTCTTAATGTTTTATAAGACAAAAGTTGCTGTTTGTTCTGAGATCCGTACAAAACACATAAACGCAATGTGGGCACCACGTAGAATTTTTTAATGTTAAACCTGGTCATATGTAAAGTTACCGCTAGGCTTTAAAAGGTTAATAAGATTAACCAGTAAAAACATCAGTCGATACACGGACTTCAGACGCACAAGCACGGGGCTGTGTGCGGTATTAATCCTTGTAATAAATACTGAACGAAAAGGGTAACGGGATTATAAGACAGTACAGTCATAAAATAGGGGTTAAGTTATGGTTTTGATACCTGGGCCTTTAAGTCACACATTTTACCTAGACGCAATATTCCTTGACCTACGAAAACTTCTCCTCATTATAGTCAGTTTGTAACGGGACACAAATGCAGTGTTTTAAATTTCCATTAGTACCTGTCAGTTGTGCTGAAACTGTTGAGACGTTAAAGCCTCTCCTACTCGCTTCTTCGTGATGGGGATTCACATGACAACGAGGCCATGTACAAGAGGTGTTCCACATTACGTCCTTGACCCACCACCCACCGGAGGGAAAGTCTAACCGAAAGTGAGTTTTATTACTTTCACTTACTTATAGCAACCCATAATCGCTTTCGTTTGTGAATGTAATACGTGCACAATGCAGCTAAAAGTGCCCCTCAATTAACCTTTTAAAGCCTAGCGGTAACTTTACATACCACCAGGTTTAACATTCAAAAATTCTACGTGGTGCCCACATTGCGTTTATGTGTTTTGTACGGATCTCAGAACAAACAGCGACTTTTGCCTTATAAAACATTAAGAGATTGGTTTTTATAACCGAAGTGGAGTGTTTACAGCGCGGTACGCACTGAGTCCTTATATAAAACAGATACGCTTCGTCTTTAACCTTTTAAACCCTAGCGGTAAATTTACATACCACCAGGTTTAACATTAAAAAATTCTACGTGGTGCCCACATTGCGTTTATGTGTTTTGTACGGATCTCAGAACAAACAGCAACTTTTGCCTTATAAAACATTAAGAGACTGGTTTTTATAACCGAAGTGGAGAGTGTTTACAGCGCGGTACGCATTGGGTCCTTATATTCAACAGATACGCTTCGTCTTTAAAGGGTTAATGCTATAAGCATGATTGTGTAAAGTGGGCCCCCTGCCATGGCTCAGGTGGTTAGACGCCAACCTCTCATCGCTGAGATCCGGACTCGATTCCAGACCAGTTCATGTTACATCTGTTGTGGAAACAGTGGCGCTGGGATAGGTTTCGCTCCGAGTACTTCTGTTTTCGCTTGTCTTTAGCATAACACCAACGCCCTACGCTTATTATTCCGTCTGCAGCCGTCACTGTGGAATTTCCGTAATAGACATAGTCGGCTTCTCCCTCCTAGCAACCTATAAGGATCAGATTTTATGGTGTCCATTCCGTGCGTGGACTGAGTGTTGGGAGTTGATACAAGAAGTAACTTGCATTACTTTTGTCATCGCTGAAACTGACATGCAATTGGCGAGATTTGCGTTTTTCACAGCACTGTTGTATCAGACGCTAAATCGACGCCTTGTGTCAGTTGGTAAACAGGTACAGACTTTTAGGAGGATCGCAATACCTTTATTTGCCATTCAACGCAGCTCAATATACCAGAAGACGCGAACCAATGTGCAGTTTGTTTTTTCTAAGTCGCTCAAATGAAGGCCGCTTTTATTAACGGAAACAGATTCAGGACAAAACTTACACGTTCCCTTTTCGCTTGTAGCAAATATTGGTATTCTGTTTTGAAGATATGTAAGTTTGTTCAAGAAATAAGTGTGTAGATATGCAAAGTCAGCAGTGTGGTTGATACTGGAGCTTAGACACTTGTCCTTCGCCTTCTTAGTTTTAAACCTCCAAGCGACTTTAAGAGTCCTGTTTTGCTAATGCTGCGACATTCTCTCGACTGGATGGAACTACCAAGGACACACACACACACACACACACACACACACACACACATATATATATATATATATCCTACACCTTGTATTTTCCTTATATAGTCACAATGGCTCACGGCGAAAAACAAATCATTTTTCAGTATTCATTAGCAGTACATTCTAGGTAAATGTAATTCATGTGCACCGCTTAATAGAAGGGTTACTATTGTGTTGACAGAACCCGGTGCTGGATCCTACGTGATGCAGTGTAGTCCACGCCACATTTCTACATCGTTTTAACATTAAACATCCCAGCTGGTGTGCAGGTACAGAAGTATATATTTATGTTTATGTATCAGTCAATCACAACCAACATTTCAGTCCATTAAAACATGCACAGCCAACCAGATTTCGACTCAAGGAACGATCACCAGGCCTTACAGAAACCAGAAATTAAAAAATCTGTAAGATTTTAAGGTGAAGATCTTCCTCGTTTTATAACTTTACCTTAAAAACAGATAGTGCCTTAAATTTGTGGTTTCTGTAAGGCCTGATTATGGATCCTTGAGCCGAAACCTGCTTGCCTGTACATGTTTTAACCCTTTAAAGACGAAGCGAATCTGTTTTATATAAGGACTCAGTGCGTACCGCGCTGTAAACACTCTCCACTTCGGTTATAAAAACCAATCTCTTAATGTTTTATAAGGCAAAAGTTGCTGTTTGTTCTGAGATCCGTACAAAACACATAAACGCAATGTGGGCACCACGTAGAATTTTTGAATGTTAAACCTGGTCGTATGTAAAGTTACCGCTGGGCTTTAAAAGGTTAATAGAGTGAATTGTTGGTTATGTCTGACTGATTATAAGTGTAAACATGTACTTTTATACGTCGTGCTTATATAAGATACTTTTTCGTATCATATCCTCATCTGTGATTTTGTCTCCCAAGCAGCGTCTTTACTTCAGTTTTTCCTGCTAAATTTTTACTTGAACTTTACACCTGATCCATGTTCGCCAAGATATCCCACGTTTCTCATCTCTGTTGCTGTAATTACCCTTACAACATCTGGTAAGTTTTATAAATTAATAAAATGTTTAACTGGTCTGGCTTGCATTCCGAAGGTCTCCTATTCGAACTCGGTCCGCGCACCGAATATATTGACAGATTTTTATTTTTGTTATTACGTTTGCGCATATTCTATTATTCTGTATTTTCATTTTAAGTGAGGTCTCGACCGATTCTTCCCACGCCCTTTTAGACTCATTTGTCATCTAACGATTCGAGACTACGTAATCTGACTTCCAGTCTTGTTAATTCGCAGTCCTTCCCTCTTCTACCTACTCACAGTAGGTGTCGAGTTTGTTTATTTTCGCTTGATCACACTCAGACACACGCCACAGGACTCCTCTGGACTATGGATCGGCCCGTCGCAGAGATCTCTACCTGACAAGACAAACACTCATAAGAAACAAACATCCATGCCCCCCGGTGGGATTCGAACCCACGATCCCAGCAAGCGCTCGGCCGCAGACCCACGCCTTAGACCGCGCGGCCACTGGGATCGGCGTTAATTACATTAAAAGTACAAAACATGACGCTCATAAAGAGGTAATATTTCCTAACCGCATGCTACTTCCTGCGTTCTAATTCCCAACATTCATTTCAGGCACTGGCTTTTAGCTATCCATAGACTCATAAAGAATGGGAAGTTAAATGTTAAAATTATATCCCCACAACCTGCCATGAAGGCACAGAGATGGAATATAGGTACAGCTCCACTCTTACTTTAGCCTCGGAGCTAGCTGGAGTGGGTGGTTAACCTCGTGCCCTCCCCCCTCCACCGCTTTAATCCCGGAACTGACCTGGCACCCTTTGTATAGAAGGTTGATTGGGCCCCAGGGCCGGTCTGGACGGGTGCTGAAAATCTCCCCCTGCGGGCGGGATTAGATCCCCGGACCGTTCATCCCGTAGCGAGTCGCTATACCCACTACGCTGTCCTGGCTCACACAGCCATTTAAAACAAAAACCAAAACAGCAATGTACATTTGAAAGACTTAATTTGTACATAAGGGAGAGAGAGATTTGAAAGATAATTACATCGCAAAATTACAAATTAACGATATAATTACGAGTTCTTGTTAGTTGTTCCCCAAAACTCATTCTGCACCTCGCAGTTTGTTGCGAAAGTGGGCTTTGAGCTTAGGAAACCTGCTTCTTTGTAGCGCAGATAATTTTCACTGTTTTGCCGACGGAGTAACTTATGCAATGTAGAAATAAACCGGTATGTGAAATCTGTCGTACATTATTTATATGTGACAGGTTTGATGGAATTTGATTGCCCTTTGGCAGTTCACCTCTGACACAGAAGAGACGCGCTCTGACGATTGTTCCACGAACTTTAACATTTAATGAGCTGAAAATGGTTCTCTTGAAACCATGCTGTCTTATGCCTTAAGAAAACGCATCAACTGCAAAGAGACGAAAATTTCAGCATCGTTTGTGTTCATGGAGTCACTGAGCCGGCAGTAAGTTCAGGTTTCACGTTACCGACTGCAGAATGTAAGTGACTACTGATTAACAAACTGATCAGGCTCTTTTAAATGGGAGAAGAAATAGTGTTACTAAGGCATGGCGCGTCTGCAGGATACGAATTGAAGTGACCTTCAAATATGAAAGGTAAAATGTCAAGTGACCCTGTGCTCATAATACATTGCACCATGCAGAGAGATCTGTAACTGGAGGTATAGCTCCACGCATTCTTACTCTCGGAATTACGTGGATGTAATCGGCTTTACAACCCGCCATGGCCGCGCTGAATAGAATGCGCAGTGGGCCCCAGAGTTGATATTGCTGTGAGTGGGTTTAATAAGCATCCAGTGAAAGGCGACAAAAGTAGTGGGCTAAAAACTTTTTACATAAATAACACTACGTATTCCCTCTTACACAAACTTTATTTATTATTATATTTCCAAACGCTACATGTTTCGATAAAGCCGATCATCATCACGTGTTTGTTTATACAAAAACTTAAAACTCAAGTTAAAAATGTAATTTTTTAGGTGTTTATTTATACAAAAAATTAAAACTCAAAATAAAAGTGTAGATTTTTTGCGAAAAAATTTACATGTGAAACTCGAAGTAAAAATGTAAATTTTTTCGCAAAACATTACATTTTTACTTTGAGTTTTAAGTTTTCGTATAAACAAACACGTGATGATGATCGGCTTGATCGAAACATGTAGCGTCTGAAAAAATTATTGTTAATGCAGGTTGTGTCAGACCGAACGTAGTGGTATTTATGTAATTCTGTAGACACAACTGGATAGATAGCGTCAAATTAACAAATTTTTCCTTAAAAATACAGCCGCAGAGTACTTCGGATTTATAATCGTACGCACAGCAAAGTTCTTGGTAGTGCATATGGACAGAGGACACATGAACCAACACAGTAGTTTATCTCGGGAAGTGATAATGATAGCCGTAGGCACAAAATTTGTTACCTTTAAGACAGAAGACGCGAAAATTTTGCTAATTTTATTGTTACGTTGATAGTTTAACCCTTTAAAGACGAAGCGTATCTGTTTTATATAGGGACTCAGTGCGTACCGCGCTGTAAACACTCTCCACTTCGGTTATAAAAACCAGTGTCTTAATGTTTTATAAGACAAAAGTTGCTGTTTGTTCTGAGATCCGTACAAAACACATAAACACAATGTGGGCACCACGTAGAATTTTTTAATGTTAAACCTGGTGGTACGTAAAGTTACCGCTAGGCTTTAAAAGGTTAACCCTTTAAAGACGAAGCGTATCTGTTTTATATAAGGACTCAGTGCGTACCGCGCTGTAAACACTCTCCACTTCGGTTATAAAAACCAATCTCTTAATGTTTTATAAGACAAAAGTTGCTGTTTGTTCTGAGATCCGTACAAAACACATAAACGCAATGTGGGCACCACGTAGAATTTTTTAATGTTAAACCTGGTGGTATGTAAAGTTACCGCTAGGATTTAAAAGGTTAAATTTCCAGTTTCTTTCCCCATTATGTTACACAATTTCTGTCACAAATTAGGGAAAACTCAGTGCTCTGGGAAAGCCTGTTTCTCTAGTAAATCTCAAAGTAACGCCTCTGTTAGGGAAAGGGCAAAACAAAAGGACAATTTTCACACTCCAGGGAGGAGGAAGGGGGAACCGACGCTTGATTGTAGCGCCACTGCTAGGATATGAGGAAAAGACAAATTGCTCATCGAAAAAATTTTCTGCTTCTTTGCACAAAGGCCACGAAACGCTTTCTTCCATAGCCATTTGAAAGAGGCACTCAAAACGAAACTACTGCGCTTAGCAATTGGTAGATAGCAAAACAAACAAATAGGCAACAAGCTACAGGTTTAGATGTTTCTTTGTGCATCTCACTTTCTCGGCAGCTTCTGTGGGATCCAGACGGGCCACTTTAAAGTTATGTTACAGACTCCACAAAATTGTATTATGTAATACATGTCGCTATGGAGCCCCCTATTGGAATACAAAGTAGTGTTCAGTAACATGAAGTTACTGTTACAAACAGCAGTCATTCACACAAGTCATCGCTGTAAATTGAATGCCTTACGTTCCATAACATCTGGCTTTTTTTGTGCATACATAATGAGAGTAAACAAATATTGTTTGTAACTCTATAAAGTGTTTTAACGCAAAAAAATGAATACATATTAAATATGAACTATTAATTTATTCCGATAATTCGTATACAATTCTCATGTATGTAAATATACTTAAGTGACTGGGGCTAAATTTTACTTCTAACAGGCTTCTCGTGAAGGATAGGAAGCCTTTAAATATGTCCCTTATTTTAGACGCATCTGCCCAGGGTCTTCTCCACAAAAAAAGACTCCTACAGCTGCTGCTGGAACCAGTGCGATATTTTGGAAACGAAGAATATTTCCTACCCGAACGCGCTTCGTTGATTATATCGACCATATGGAAGTCACACAAAGCAAGGGCCAGGTTGTGTTGCTCAACAACTTGCGGCTTAAACTTTTAAAGCCTAGCGGTAACTTTACGTAACACCAGGTTTAACATTAAAAAATTCTACGTGGTGCCCACATTGCGTTTATGTGTTTTGTACGGATCTCAGAACAAACAGCAACTTTTGCCTTATAAAACATTAAGAGACTGGTTTTTATAACCGAAGTGTAGAGTGTTTACAGCGCGGTACGCACTGAGTCCTTATATAAAACAGATAAGCTTCGTCTTTAAAGGGTTAAGGAGTGCATCATGTCCTGGACAGTGCTGGCCGCATGGGGAAGGGAATCATCGTGCAACAAGAGAAGCCCTCGTTGAGGTGCTGATGGTGATGCAGAGGTCTCCACAGTTGCGCTGTGTGTTGATGATGGCACCAAGTGTCGTAGTTGCAGGTCAGACCAAGACATTAGAGAAACGAAAGTGCAGTGTTTACAGCAGTGGTCCAGAGATGGTCCAGCATCCGACGTATCAGCTGATTGTCTGCTTCAACATCCGCGAGGGCTGCTTTTACTGATATTCAATTCTTCGCCCAGAGAATGCAGGAATATTTCGCTTGAACAGCCTCATATATTAAGGTGCTAAATTGGAAAGTAATCCACAAGTCAGGTTACTTCCAGGTACTGGTATGAAGTACGTGACTTGTCATTTCCTTCCTAGATAAAGCCTTGTTTGTCTGTTTTTCCGAGTAGGATATAAGCAAGAGAAGTAGGTAGAAGATGATATCTAGTTCTTAAATTTCTGACTTTAACCCTTTAAAGACGAAGCGTATCTGTTTTATATAAGAACTCAGTGCGTACCGCGCTGTAAACACTCTCCACTTCGGTTATAAAAACCAATCTCTTAATGTTTTATAAGGCAAAAGTTGCTGTTTGTTCTGAGACCCGTACAAAACACATAAACGCAATGTGGGCACCATGTAGAATCTTTTAATGTTAAACCTGGTCGTATGTAAATATACCGCTAGGATATGAAAGGTTAATGAAACTGCGTACTATTACCAAAATATTAAAATTGGAAATTTTCTATACAAAACTTAGAAGGAGGGTGAAGGTAAAAGAGTAAAGTTTTTACCTGTCCACGTCATGAAAGCATATAGAGGGAGCAGAGATGTAGCTCCACTCATTCTTAACCCGATACTAGATGGACGTAAGTAGCCAGTTTTACTCCCCAGCCGCTACACTCCCCCTCCCACCGGAAAGAACCCCTTTGCCCTTCCAACGGAAAACTGAGTGGGCCCCCAAAGGCGTCTGGATATTTCGGAGGAGAGCAAATATCTTGCCTTTCCAAGTAAGAATAAAATTATTTATATCTAAGGGAAGGCACAAGTTACGAACTTGCCATGTTTCCAAGGATCTTGTGTTTTATAACCTTGGGTCAAAATTAATAAGCAGTAGAAGTCACAAACACAGTTATTCTGACACACGACTATATGTCTACTACGGAAACTGATGTGACATTTCTCCTTCAAATAACCTATACCGCCCGCCTGCGTGCCACTAAGCCAGTAAACAAAAGTTTGATTTGTTTCGCTAGTGAAATAACTTGCTTACACAGAAGAACGAGAAAGAAAAACTGAAAATTTTTGAAAGGGCATAATAGCATGTACTAAAGAGAAGGCAGATGGAAGTGTATGTAGAAGAAGAGAAATGCATAGATTTCTTTGGTTGGGAAAAGTGAGGGAAACAAACCCCGTGAAAGACTTAGTCGTAGATGGGATAATAATATTAAAATGGATCCTACATTAATAGGGTGAAGTATGGAGTAAATTCAGCTGGCTTACTTTGGGGATACGAAGATTAGTGTCGTGAACAAGCTAATGAACTCTCGGTTTCCATAAACTGCGGGAAATATTTTGACTGGCCGTGGAACTGTTAGCATTTCAAGAAGGGATCTACTCGGCAGGGTTAGTTGGTTGGTTTGTTAGTTGTCCGGTATATGGACTGAGCTGTGCAGAAGCTCGGCAAGTTGCTTTGCCTGGGTTCCATTATAAATATACCGGCACAAAAATATCAGATTTAGGGAAATTACAATGAAAGAAGAATTTGAACTTGCAATAATCATAATAATAATAATAATTTGGCCGATCCTGGTGGCCGTGCAGTCTAAGGCGTAAGTCTGAGGATTCCTGGGATCGCGGGTTCGAATCTCCCTGAGGGTACGGATGTTCGTCTCTTGTGTGTGTTTTGTAGGTAGCGGCGTCCGCGACGTGCTGATCGCTCATTCAGAGGAGTGTGTGTATGTGTGTGTGTGTGTGTGTGTGTGTGTGTGTGTGTGTGTGTGTGTGTGTCTGTGCGTAGTCTAAAACCTCAACAATGGGGCGGCCTAGGCCCGATTTGGGCTGTTGCACCGCAGTGAAGGAAAGGAAAGAATAACTCAGTTCAGTTCAGCTCTTTATTATTAATTTCCTGACGCAACGGCCGTAAGGCCAATTACAGACACAGCACAGGACCATAAGGAAAGAACACAAAGAAATAAATAACCAAAACAATAGAAAGGAGATAACAGGAAAACGTCCAATAATAATAATTATAATTATAATAAATTGTAGACTGCCGCTCATATTAAAGTGTTCTGTGTTCGATTTTTAATTATGTTATATCGGAAAGTGGCAGGATCTATATATTTAAGAAATAATATAAATACTGTACTTCTTCTGCTGACACAACCCTCAGTGTGTTCTGGTGTTCTGCACCAGTACAACCCTCAGTGTGTTCTGGTGTTCTGCACCAGTTTATACAAGGCTTTTGTGTTTTTAACAAGACATATTCAGTTCTGAACTTTTAATTTGTTTAAATCATTTATCACTTCAAATCTCCATGTATTTTTCGGACTTACTTTAGGTCTCATTCTTATCGGATTCCATTACGTAATCTCCCTCGCTGGTTTTATTTTTTCCATCCTGTCAAGATTTCTCCACCATTTTATCCTCTGTGCTCTAACGTGTTCAACTACAGCTTCTTTTCTCATTAATTTTCGCAGTTCATCGTTATTTCTTATTCTCCATCAGATATTGTACTTAAGTCAAGGCAGTTTTCACAAGTAGAGTCTTGTCTTATCTCTGAATTGAACTGTGTGAGAATGTTAAATAAATCGAGTTGCTTTGGAAAGTGCCCCATAAGAGGTAGGAAACCGGCTTACATGCATATTGCGACAGCATCGGAACGCTCCTTTCACCCGTGGGTCGTGATGCACGAACGGGAATCCATTTATTCAGTACTGCGTTTGAAACCGTTATATAAAACACAGATTGCCTTCGCCGCTAAAGACTTTGAATGGTTCAGAGAGAAGCCTGTAATGTTCAGAAGATTTTTTTCGAAGGGGCTACGTTCTATGTTTTACTATTTGTAAGTGACGAAGTTTTCCAATTTCTGTCTAGTGGCGTCTAAAAATTCTTAATGAAGAAATACTTTCACCATTTTTATAAGTGTTTATTTAAAAATGTTTACCACATTTACTCTAATGCGGCTGTTTTCAAAGAAAGATTCCTCATGTCGTCTTTTAAAAGTTAGAAATATTTTGTGGCCATATATATATTATAACTTAATCCTTAAGACTTTTTACACGTCAAAAAATTCTATAAAGAGTCTGTTATTAATTGACAATTTAAAACAGCTTGTAAAATATTAGTGCAATACTTAACTCCAGCTTAATCAATGGCAATTCATTTCAAATCCATTTGCATACATTTCCATCTGCCATTGCATTTCTCCAAGTAGTCTCTGCTCTTCATATTTTGCGACTAAAATATTGATCTTGTTTATTATTTCCAGTTTGCTTGCTACATGCCCCGTCCGTGATTTTACTTTATCACGTTATTAATATTTGATCAATTTTATCATCGGTCCGTAGTCTGTCTTATGACAGATCCATAGCGTCTTCAAAAGCGAGTTATCTACAGAGTGCGATCTAGTGCTTCCTCTTTTAATTCCCAGTGTCTTCTCTTTTCCTTAAGGTCATCCATTAGCTGCTTACCTCTTCTTCCTCGTTTTCCCTTCATTTCTGTCCTTCCATCTAGCTTTCCTTCGATAACGAGTTTAGAAGGTAGTTCCTACGCAAGATATGACCAATCCAGTTAACCTTCCTTCTTTTTATTTTATGTATGGCATTCCTGTCTCCTTGATTCTAAGTAATACCCCTTTATTTCTCGCATGATCGGCACAACTGATCTTCTCCATCCTTCTCCAGCACCACATCTCAAAACTTTCCGGATAGTTCTGAATCAATTTTTTACCAGACACAAATTAAACTCCTCATTTTTCTATATTCTGCACGTCTTTGTATGATACTTTGTAACAAAAATTTTTTCTTTGTTGTTTAATAATGCGTATCAGCATCAACAGCACAGCACGTGTGGCAGTCAATTAAAAGATGATGATCACAAATGGCTAGCCGGACAGCAGCCGATTGGGAAGGGCGGGAGGAAGTAATTATTCCACTGCCTCTACAAACTTGGAAAGCCCAGATTTGAAAGCTGACCACAGACACAATTCGTGGCAGGTGGTAGGTGGTAGGTAGCTGTGAACTTGTAAGGAGATTGTCTTGACCTATTTTAATATTTTCTATGAATTTGCCTTGAGCGAATGGAGAAGAACTGAATGTCAGTTGTATTTGAGTTGCGATTTCAGTTGTGTGCCACCTGAATACAGCTTAACCTTTTAAAGCCTAGCGGTAACTTTACATACCACCAGGTTTAACATTAAAAAATTCTACGCGGTGCCCACATTGCGTTTATGTGTTTTGTACGGATCTTAGAACAAACAGCAACTTTTGCCTTATAAAACGTTAAGAGATTGGTTTTTATAACCGAAGTAGAGAGTGTTTACAGCGCGGTACGCACTGAGTCCTTACATAAAACAGATACGCTTCGTCTTTAAAGGGTTAAATATCTGTAGAAGACCCTCGATACGCTAACCTTCTCAGAATAAGGATTCATATTGAGGAAACTTATAATACGAAACAAAATGGTAGCCTCTGACCCGGAGAGTCATGTCAGCTGCGTCTGCTCTCTCTTCCTATGTACTTTGAATTGCACTGCAGTCATTTCAACAATGAGGTTTTTTAGACTGCTCTCTTAGACCCTTTATGTTTGCATGTTTACGAAACGTTAGCTACAAAATAACAGGACGGTGAAAGTGGTTAAGATTATGGTAGTCATTCCTGCTGTCTCAGTCCTCGTCTCATCTGCAGCATCCTTCAAATACGTCACGAAGCACCAACACCGGTTAACCCATAACTATGCATTAGGAACTTGAAAGATTCTCCTGTACAACTATATATGAAGTTCTATATGAATGAAGTTCCATTGATTACTGCTAACGGCTAACCGGGAATCACATCTACACAACATTTGACTGTTATTCCGTATAAATCGTGCCAGGAACCATGATATTTACCATGGTTCCGTGATTTTTCGTAGCGCGAATACTCGTGCCTATTTGTAATATGAAATAGAGTCTATTAAAACAAACCTGTACCATTCGAATTCTACTCCATTATAGGTCCACATTTCTGAATAAGATTAAGATGTGATGATGATGATAATTATGACAATAAACTAGCATTTTCAGCCGGTACAGTTATAAGAAAATTTATGAAAGTCCCCCATACACCGGTACATTTTACTTTTCGAATTTCAGGATTTGTTTTCTTTACAACAGGGGCAAATTTTTATTAGAAAAAGGAGCTGATGTTGAGATGGATAAATAATTGTTACGTTATGATATGTATTATTAATAATTACAATATTTGTCATCAGAATCGCCACGAGGCATGTGGGCGTCCCGGGCAAGCTAGAAATTAGGCGCCCATTCAAGCCGATATTTTTTAAACTCTTCCAGCCTAAGGCGGCGGCGGCGAAGGCTTCTGAGCGTGCGTACCAAAATTGTGTATAATTTTCGGAGAAATTCTTTCGCGTGAGGAAACCTGGGTTTACTAGCACCCTATTTCCGATTCTTCCAGTGACATCTTAGGGCCCTTTATAGGTCGTTCGCATGGGCATCTGCCCCGCTGGCCTACCCTGAGTCCGGCCTTGGTTATCATTTTATCTTTATCGTAATCGTGTTGTTATTATTGTTTATGGTTTGTTCTCTACTGGTGTTAGAGGACTTGATCCACAGCCAGGAAATTATGAATGTAATTCGTATATTAAAAGAGCCTAAGGCTTGTTATCCCGTCATCATATTGTTACAAGTTCCAAATGAGGCAACAATGGCGGCAGTAAACAGAAGGAGGGTTACCCACGCTTCAGTCGGTATTACAGCCTCGTCCTTTGCCTAAGACTATTACGTAGCGTGCACATTCAGTGAAACTGTGAATTGACGTATCTCTCAACGACTCTATACGTAAGAGGAGTACGCCACTGGAATGACTGTCTGTACGATCGGACGGGAAGTGTCAAATTTCATGGCCCTTCACACTCGTTAAATCTTGAAATAAACAGCGTTTCGTAGTCCTTCCATCTTCTACCTACTTGTTCGCGGTAGGTGTAGAGGATTTTGATTTTTCACTTGATCACACTCAAACACACACCGCAGTCGCTAGGACTCCTCTGGACGAGGGATCGGCCCGTCGCAGAGACCTCTATATGACAACACAAGCACTGTACAAGACAAGCATCCATGCCCCCAGTGGGATTCGAACCCACGATCCCAGCAAGCACTCGGCCGCAGGCCTACGCCCTAGACCGCGCGGCCACTACAAATTATTCTCGTCCTCTAATTACGATCCCTGTAAGACCTCTTCGCATGTTAGTTTCCGATGTACGCCTAGGTTCTCAGAGCAGTTCCTGTCATTCAGTCATTCTTAACCTTTCAGAGCCTAGCGGTAACTTTACGTACGACCAGGTTTAACATTAAAACATTCTACGTGGTGCCCACATTGCGTTTATGTGTTTTGTACGGATCTCAGGACAAACAGCTACTTTTGCCTTATAAAACATTAAGAGATTGGTTTTTATAACCGAAGTGGAGAGTGTTTACAGCGCGGTACGCACTGAGTCCTTATATAAAACAGATACGCTTTGTCTTTAAAGGGTTAAAGCGTGCCAGTAACTTTATATATGATCAGGTTTAAGATTAAAAAATTCTACGTTGTGCCCACATTGCGTTTATGTGTTTTGTACGGATCTCGGAACAAACAGCAACTTTTGCCTTATAAAACATTAAGATATTAGTTTCTATAACAGATATGGAGAGTGTTTACAGCGCGGTACGCACTGAGTCCTTATATAAAACAGATACGCTTCGTCTTTAAAGGGCTAACTACAATTCTTTGTTTATTTGTTCACTCCCTGTTGCCTGCTAATATCATCTAGTTTTATTTCAGTGACGTAATAGTATTTTGTAGTGCGCTTTATTTATTTATTTATTTATAGGCCATTTATATATTAATGAAGTAATTATAACTTAATCCCATCTTTGCATATTTATTGAGGTCTACAAGATCGTTGAATATTTTGATGAGACTGTAGACAGTCCTTTCATAATTTCCTTCACGTTTATTCGAAGAAGCTTTATTATGGGCGTACGACTGCGATACACACATTTAAATGCAAAATTTTGTGAATGGGCTGGAAGGACAGAGAACATAAAATCCTAAATTTTAATGGGATCTTAATTCCATTATTTATTTATTAAAATAAAAATGTAGATTTTTAAGTACTTTGATTTCTAGTTGGCGTAGAGGACGTGAAATGTTTAGGTCAAGTACATTAGGTGTAGCCTGAAGAACAGCCCAGTCAAATAATTACTTGTTTTATTTTGAGTAATTACATTTTGTTATTGTGGCAGTCTGCAGCAGCCATAAATGTTGGGTTACATTCCTGGAAAAAAACGACGTTGGGGATAACTGGATGATGTGGAGAATTGAGGGCTAAGTGACTCGTTGCCACTGCCAACATACATTGAAGCGTAATTGAGAAGTCAATTGCTTCACAGAACACAAAAATGATAAAAATATAGTCACGTGAAAAGAAAATTTAACGCAAAAGTTACAAAACGACTATCCGCAGTGATAATATGGGAAAATAAAAACTGGTTTAAGTTTTCATTAAAGGCCAACCCTCAGCAATACTGAATTTTTCTTAAAGGACGTAATTCTGTTGTGTTCTTTATGAGGGAAAGGAGATAAAATCTGTTGTGTTTAGAAGAAATGTATCTTGATTCCAATGGAGAAATTTTTGTGGGGAAAACAGAGATATTTTCCGTTTTTAAACAAATTTAAAACTGCGGATACAAAACATAAATTCTTTAGTTTCCATTGCTAAATGCTATTTTAAAATGGGCAGCGATTAATAGTTTTGAACACGCTTTGCAAAAGTGTCCGCTGTGTTTGTAGAGGGACATTTTTCTCCAAATTTTTTATAAATATTATCTTCAAGTCTGAATCTACAAAGCCTTTCTAGAACTGAAATTGAGAATGAAAGATTAGCTACTACATAGTCATGTGTATATTTTATCCTCGTGTCCTACCTGGGTGGTTCTAAACTGATGTGCCGCGAGGTTTTGTATAGAAGCATAAAATAAGCAAATTAAATTTTGAAACTAAGAAAACTAGCGAAAGGTTCCTCTCTCTCTCTCTCGCTCACACACACACACACACACACACACACACACACACACACACACAAATTAAGAAAGGAGGGGGTTAGGTGAAGTCTTAGCTAAACTGAGTGGGTGAAATTATTTGAATTTGGGCAGTAATTGTATTAAGGCTTTTCAAATGGATTTTTTGTCGAGAGTTCCTGCTTTTGATAACGCACGTTTTGTATAATAAATGAGCTCATTTGGAAATAAATTTACATATTCTACAAAATTAATATATTCCATGTCCGTGCACTGTATCATACGAAATAATAAATACCAACTAATGCACTAAAATATATATGTATAATCTTTATTCGTGAAAGTCTCCTACATGTTCCAACCCTGCTGGGCCATCTTCAGGGAGAATAGTTTTGATACACTATGGTTGCGTTTATACAGTCCGCGCGCGCGGACAGTTCACGGCACCTCTCAAACGGATGATGAAACCTAGGGCACATTCACACTTAACTGTATAAACGCAACCATAGCGTATCAAAAACTATTCTCCCTGAAGATGGTTCAGCAGGGTCGAAAAATGTAGGCGGCTTTCACGAATAAAGATTATATATATTTTGGTGCATTAGTTGGTGTTTATTGTTTCGTACATATTATATATTTCAGTTCTCTGTTATACAAAGATTATATATATTTTGGTGCATTATTTGGTGTTTATTATTTCGTACATATTATATATTTCAGTTCTCTGTTATATAAAGATTATATATATTTTTGTGCATTAGTTGTTGTTTATTATTTCGTACATATTATACATTTCAGTTCTCTGTTATAATTCTAAATGAGCCAAGGTAGCCTTGTCACTGTAGTGATTGGGCTACAAGCGACAGAATTCGGTGTTCACATCTCGGCAGGAGCAAAGTTCAGAGCTGTTCTGGGGACTGCCCAACCTCTTACTAATTGGTAAGGGGGTAAGGCAGTCAGAAAATCAAGTTGACCACATTCCTCTGTCTCGTACCGCGGTTAAAAATGAGTGGATCTCTACGGCTTCCTCCCTATACGCCTTCATGTATGTTTACTTTTATTCTAATTCTAGTGAGCCGCCAAAATAAAACGACTATTCCAAATATGCCGCGAGCACAAAAACGTTGAGAAACACTGTTCTAAATATACTGATACCTGTAACATTACCACACCGCCTTACATCATAAGGAAAGTCACTCTTGAACTGTCGTTTAGAAAATGATATTTTATAACATTATGTTAATCTGTTCTCTAAAAGCCTGTTACAATGCTCAGTCACGAAAAATAATTATTTTCCTCGTGCATAAGTTTTGTGTAATTTAAAACAGCTATGCAATAAAAGGTTTATTCATAATTTACAGTTAAGTTTAGAGTCTTTTTAACCTGTCGTCTTGAATGGCAAGAATTGGGTCAAGATTAAAATTTGTACAAATCTAATTGCGTAAAGATATGAATAGAAAATGCTGTGGCCTACCTATGCTTGGGAGAACTTAGGGTTTTGCCTTTGCTGATTCATTCCCGTGTAATCCTAATATGCCTACATTTTAAGACGAAATCGCGAATTCGAGGGTTCACAGCTAAAGAAGTTATGTGTGATCCCAACAACTAAAATTCATTAATTATGAAAATGCTTTTAAATTCAAGTGGGAGAGAAAGTTCTTTGAATATTCTTCATACTTGACTCCTAAAATGTTAATACAGGCGATCCACCTACGCTAAAAGGAGAAAGAGCTTTTATTGTGAATAGTGAGAATGTGTCTAGCAGAATTATAATATCCGTAAATACACGACATTAGCCACTCTGTCTTTTTACTAGACAGCGTCTTGTAATAAATAGAAAGTAATAATTTTCACAAAATTTGCACTCTCTATTTGTTTTCCAGAGCTCATTCCGTGCTGTGAATCATGTGCGTCACGTCTGATATGAAAGGGGGATTTCCCAAAGCAAATAACGCGGACTGGAAGTTTATGGTAACAAATTAGATGGCAGTGATGTAAAACGGACACCAATTTCAGTGCCTCTGGCGGGGTTCTAACATGCGTTCACAGCGTTCTTTCAGCATAATATATGCACCCTTACTACGTTTCAAGCAGTTTTTTTTAATTGTATCAGTCACAGGAAAGGAGAATATTACTACAGAGGTGTTCTGAAGTAATGTATTTTCAAACTATGCACAGGTAGCAAATGAAGGAATTGTGTGCACTGATCGTACATTAAAATAAAATAATGTTCACCAACTAAAATGCACCAAAATACATAAAATCTTTATTCGTAAAAATCTCCTACATGTTTCGACCCTGCTGGGTCATCTTCAGGGAGAATATTCTGTTACACTGTTGGATGCACTTATGCAGTTAAGATGACCCAACAGGGTGGAAAGATGTACGAGGTTTTTACGAATAAAGATTGTATGTATTTTGGTGCATTTTAGTTGGTGAATATTATTTTATATGATACAGTGCACGGGCATGGAACACATTACATTAAAATAAATGTCATGCTTATTTCCGTTATATTTTTCTCCAAATCTGTAAGAAATTATAAAGAAAACAAATGAGATATTGAATTTAAGTGCAGGATTAAGGCGTAAAACCTGCATGCGTATTTTCATATCTTTGGACGACTATTGCGTAGTAAGTTAAATGAAACAACAGTCCTTAGAGGACACGGAAAAGAAGTAACACATTTCGATTGCGTAAACATTTGTAACCACTTTACGGACTTAGCTTTTCTTTAGGACAGTTAATTTACAGATATGCGTGAAGACCTACATCCAACATAAAATAAAACAAGTTTATATTTTATCCTCGTCAGATAAACCTTCTAATCCGATAAGACAATCTATTCCTTCTAAAAACTCGTGTTAATATCTTTGTCTGTTTGCTTCTCTGTTAACCCTGTAAAGACGAAGCGTATCTGTTTTATATAAGGACTCAGTGCGTACCGCGCTGTAAACACTCTCCACTTCGGTTATAAAAACCAATCTCTTAATATTTTATAAGGCAAAAGTTGCTGTTTGTTCTGAGATCCGTACAAAACACATAAACGCAATGTGGGCACCACGTAGAATTTTTTAATGTTAAACCTGGTGGTATGTAAAGTTACCGCTAGGCTTTAAAAGGTTAATATGGCTTCACAACCTCCACAGTTATCGTGAGACTTGCTGATTCACTGGAGTGGCGCTTTGTCATGTAAAGATGTACACTTTAAAATTAAACGTAGCCGTAATTGTTCTGCATTCTCAAAAGGAATATAATTGCATTATTCAGAAACTCCACTGGCAACCGTTATGAGGAAGGGAAAACATTTCTTGAGCGCAAGGGTAAAAAGGTAAAGCAGTCCCATTACAGGCCTGGACAGGCCCTGAGGGTTCCAGGAGGTTGAGGCTCCCAGATTTCAAGACAGTCGGCACATGAACGCGGTAATATTGTCAGCCGTATGCACCGGCCGCCTTTACCCCCCAGGAAATATTCCTGGTACTCATTTCTGTTAGAGGTTGAGTCGACCCCAGGGCCATAGCGCGACCGACAGGATTATGTCAATGAAAAATTTCAGTGACACCATCGGGAATCGAAGAGAGCACGAGTAGATGGATGAAAAATATTAAAATCAATGTGATCAGTGTGTGGGTGTGAACTGGGGTCATCTGGTTCAGGGCAAAGAACCTGCAGATTCCGTAATGCTGGAGCAGTTTTGTTGATAAGTCAAGCAACTGCCAGCTTCTGAAGAACTCACAGAAGATTTATGTGTTGGTAAATCAGTGGAATTTTAATCACGAGGTGCCCGGTTCAAGTCTGTTCCTGATTTGTATTTCTCGTGGAATTCCCCAGCCCATCCAGGCAGATTCCGGAGAAGCGTTTCTAAGAGTCTTCGAATACTTTCAAATTCTTCCCAATTCAACTGTCACATATCACCCTGTCATAGAAGCTACACAGTTGGATCTTTGATAATGACAGAATTGTGCCGATCCCAGTGGCCACGCGGTCTAAGGCGTGGGTCTGCGGCCGCTCGCTTGCTGGAATTGCTGGTTCGAATCCCGCCGGCGGCCTGGATTTCTGTTTTGTGTTGTGTATTGTCAGGTAGAGGTGTCTGCGTCGGGCTGATCACTCGTCCAGAGAAGTCATACTGAGTGTGTTGTGTTTGAGTGTAATCGTGAAGCCTCGATAATTAGGAGGGCCCTGGCCCACTGGGGGCTGTTGCGCCATGGAAAAGAAATGACAGCATTGTACTCTATGCCTTCAAGAAATATTCTGTTTCGTGGAGACAGTTAATTACATTTATTTTTATCACTGACTCCAAAACACTTTGTTTATGGAATGCACTCAAGAAGGTAAAAGCGAAAATTATGGTGAGATTCGAAATGAAATAGAGATGCCATCATCTGAGGTGAGCCAGTGTCATTTTGTTAATGAATTTGGGCCAGGTGTTCTTATTAATTTTGACAGAAAAGTAGAAATATTGTTAGGAAATTGCAAGACGCAACAAAAAACAAGAATTTGTCAAATCTTGTTCGAAACGAACACATAGACGACACACATAGTGACAGCAGAAGCGTTCTGCACGTAGTAGATGTAGCAGCATAAACACTGTCTGCACGACATCTTACGGTCACAAGAAGGAAGTGTCAATACTGGTGAGATAAAGCATGTTTTGTCTTACTAAATGGCTACAAGATCCATAATTTCTATACATAATGATGTTGGTAACTCAGCTTGTCCTGTGGTCGTTTTGTTCAAGGGGGACCAGTTTTAACATGTGGTGGACACAACAATGCTGGCAGGCTAAGAACATTTCGTTATAAAATATTGAAGGCTGCATTTGACAGTTAAACGTCATCCAGTAATTTGCAATAATGAAACTTACATTTTCAGATTTTATGCAGCGTCAGTGCATTTAGTATGTAACTCATATAATCGCTAATAATTTTCCCCTTCATGTCACACGTGGCTGTGGTAACCTTACGTGACTGAATAACATACGTGTAATTACGACTGTAGAAATAATGATTTAAAACAAACAAATTCACAAGCTACCTTCTTTGTTGCTACAAATGAGCAACAGTATCTCAAATGCTGTAATTATTCTGGGCTGTAGGTTATTCATTCTCCATCACTGTGTTTTAAATACATTGTTACTGGGAAGTATATGTTATATATCTCCCTTTAAGGTGACTTCATTTATGGATGTATTCTAAAGGAACTAATTTTTTTATGGTGCAACAGCCCCTAGAGGATCAGGGCTTCACCATTATCGAGGTTTCACGATCACACTCAGACACACCACACTTGGTATGAATCCTCTGGACAAGTGATCAGCACGTTCTCACAGGCCTCTACCTGACAACACACAACAACCACAAGAGACAGACGTCCATGTCACCGGCGGGATTCAAACCCGCAATCCCGGGAAGCGAAAGGCCGCAGACCCACGCCTTAGACCGCCGGGCCACTGGGATCGGCCAAAGGAAATAATAAATTACAAATTATTTAAATTAATTCGTAAAAGATTGCTGCTACGAGGATATACAGCCACTCTTTAAAAGGTTATGAATTTTAATCTTAAGGATTCGTGACGCATTTCTTGCAATTTTTAGTACATAAAGTCGTTCTAAAGTTTCTTAGTCATATTTGTGACCTATTAACATAAATATATTATATACAACACTCATCAGCAAGCCAACGTCAAGCGGAAAAGTAACCGAAAAGGGAAGTTTTCCTGATGATGATCCCTTAGGGATCGAAACACGTAGGAAAGATCTATGTAATATTATAAGCGTCTAAGAAGGGGTATTGTGTATTTTGTTGGTCTGGTGCTGTGAATTATTTGCGGTCAATGCACGGAATGAAATATGTAATGTTTATAGAGGAGCAGCGTTACTTTCCGTGTCAAAAAATTCGATCTAAAAATACATGCAGAAAATAACATAATTTTACGTCTTTTCACCTGAGTACAGAATAAATCATAACATAAAAGTAACTTATTCTTTGAAATTATGGGAAGATTCAGATATTTGGGAAAGATGCTGACAATCAAGATTGCATCCATGAAGAAACCAATAGCAGACTAAATGCGGAAATGCTTTCTACCGTTCTTCTGTGGAATTTTTTGTCTGTCCACCTGCCATATGCAAATGTTAAAGTTTCGATGCACAGAAATATAATTTTCCCTGGTCTTCTTTGTGGATCTCAAACCTTGTTTTCCACGTTAATGGAAAGAGATATGTTAAGGAATTTTATAATATTTTGGAAAAACTCCAGAGAATACCTGAACCACAGAGATAGAGGGGAGAATGGAAAGCCCCGGTCCCACTATTGGCGTGTTCACGGTCAAGGAAAATGTCCTTTGGCTGTGTGTAAATGCATGTGTTCGTGACCGTAATGTGCCTTGACTCTGACCGCTAGTGTGGACACTTCTACTCATACACAGTGAAGAATTTTTATAGAATGCATACCGTTGTGAGTGTATTATAAATGTAAGCACAGTTAGATGCCGTCCTCACAACTTGTTTTAGTTTAAAAGTTAAAATTGGCTACATGTTTAACCCACCCAGGTGGTCATCATCAGGGCTAATTACAAATGTAAGAGGAATAAACTCTTGCCATTGACACCTGACTTGGCATTACATGTCATGCCAAGGCCTGATGAAGACCACCTGGGTGGTTGAAACGTGTAGCCAATTTTAACTTTTACACTAAAACAAGTTGTGAGGACGGCATCTAACTGTGTTTACATTTACAGTGAAGAATATTTGATCAGCTCTTGACTGGAAGGTAACAGACCTTTACCGTAAATCGGGCGTAACCAGGATGGAGAAAACTACGTAAAAAGGAGCCCCACAGTCTGCGTGCTTCGCGAATATTATTAGCTTGATGAAATATGCAGCAAATTCGGGGAGACGACAGATTCGTAGAAGAGTGCAATCAGAAGTCCTTAACAGACTCCGTTATTTAGGAGGCCGATTTGTATGTATATATATAATATTTAGTTTATTTTAGATTTGAATTTATTTATGAAAATCCCAAGCAACTGCCTTTCAGTCCCGTATATTCAGTCTACTCCCTGCTCCACACTCCTAGATTTGTAGTCCAAAATACAATTACAGTCGAACTCGGTTATAACGTCATAAAAGGGACTGAATATTTTGTGTCGTTATATTCGAGTGTTGTTATAACCGAGTATAATGTTATGGTTAATAGTAACGAATTAATTGGTACCACAGAATATCTGACTCTATAAGCGAGGTATCGCATAAACCGATGTCGTTTTAACCGGGTTCGGCTGTGTTTTACCTGGTTCTGTAAATTGGTGCCTTGATAAACACAGTGTCAATAAGTAAATTACTGCCATTATAATGAAGTATTTATTTGCAGTATTAGCCTGATGTTCGTATTTTCAGGGGTCGTGTTCATATAACGCTCTGTTCTCTATACGAGTATTTTTGTGTTTCTTCGTACACGTTACGTGTTTTCCACAATATTTATACAAAACTTTCCTGCTACATTTCGATAGCTACGGCCGTCTTCAGGGTAATATGTAGAAGAAAATTTGATGTGAATAATAAGAAAAACGTAAGTAATGTGTACTAAGATGCTGTAAATATTTTTTCTTTGACATTCGTAGTTTTAAACAAGTAAAGTGTAGGCGTAATTAATTCCAGCGATGAAGGCGGCACTTGCCTCCTCATGTCTAACAAAGTAAGTTACGTCACATACCTGGAGACAGCAGTCTTTACAATAAGAACTTCAAATCTCACATAATATTACCTTAGTTACAGGGTACTTCACATCTATCGGCTGACAAGAGAGCTATATAATTTGCTAAGTTACAGCTGGAGATATTTTCAACATCATTATATAACATGTGTTTATAAGTGTTTCTGGTGAACGTTAAGGAGAGAAAAACACAAGAAGCGTGAAAGCAGGTTTGTCAAGACATTGTAGACTTGGGACACCTCATTTGAAAACAACTTATTAATAAACACATAGTCTCTTTCTGTCTGTTTTATTGTTTCCCAGAATAGGGCAGCTTCATAGCATCGAAAATCTGCATCCGCCTGTTTATCCCATGAAAGCGGCAGGCTTGGGGCAAGAAGAGTTTCTGTGTGGATCTTAATGTAAGTGATCTCTCAGTAAAAGCTCTCTTAATGCAACATCACTACTTAAGCAGGCAAACACGCAAAACTTCAGTTAAAATATGTGACAATTTGATTATCATATTTGTAGCTAACTCCACAAGGCACAGCCTTTCTTGAGAAGCTAATCCTTTATCAGCTGGCCAAGAAGTCCCCGAATTTTATGGAGCCAGATTGTTCATTGCCATTTTCAAAAGAAGTAGCTGCTTCTCTCGAACCTGAGACAAATTAACTCAGTTCACACTCCCCCAACCTATTTCTTTAAGATCCATTTTAATATTATCCTCTAATATTACTTTTACGCACCTAGTAATATTAATCACTAAAACAACTTTGACAAGCATCTTTTCACCTCCTACTTCGAAACGTAAGTATTAAACAATAAAAATCTTCTAATTTTACCTACATTTCTAATGGCGCTAAAGGTGGCCTGCTTCCTTAAGGGAGAAGCGCAGTTTGTGTATCCTCTAATGCAGGATGGTGAAGAAATATGTGCCTGATGCAAGGAAGAGAAAGGATGGAGAATGTTACCAATATGAAACTTTATAAGAAGTAGAATCAGTCTGCATAGAGTTCTTTATGGCGATAAAATCAAGGAGAAGGTGATTGGTGGTTTATGTAGCAGGCACGCGGAAAAAGAAATACATATAACATATTTTTAGAGAGAGTTGAAGGGAACTGACCAAGTTTCGGATTTGAACCTACAAGGAAAGGTTTTATTAGAATAGATTTTAGAGGAATGTGTTGCTAGAATATGAAATGAATTCAAGTGGATCAGGATGTAACCTAGTGGCTGTACTTTGGAAACCATGAAATACAGCTTCGATTTCCGTGGAAAATGGACTCGGGTCCCTGGAGTGATTTAATATTCAGAGTTATAATCTCAGTGGTAATCATACTCAGCGCTACATATGAATGCAAAATAGAAAGGATAACAATTCTTGCGACATAATTTATTTCACAAAATATCTAACTTGAGATAAGGAGTATGATTGTACACTGAACAGCAAAGTTTCAATTCTGGTACAGTCAGAACTTTTGTGTGAATCATAACCACTTAAGCCATTCTGAAGGCAGCAGTTTTCATTTGGCCCTGCTTTTATGTCTCAGATCACGCGAATTTTTATGTCTATTAGAAGAATGTTTAGAGCTAAAAATTTGTGTTTAAAATGTCGTTTTCACACTGATCTCACTGTGTACACACACCTTTGTAATTAATCTTAAAGTGACTTCCACAGACAAGTGAATGTGCTGAAGAATATTCATCGTCTGACGCTCATTTAAACAAACTGCTTTATAAAATGCTTTACATAACCCGTCGCCCCCCCCCACCTCCCCAACTCTCAGAACCTGACTTTACTACTAACTCTGTTTTTCAGACTGCTAGACTCCTAGCACTACAGCTTTCTATTCTTATTTCTGGTCTTAATTTAGTTCGTAAAAACACGTAGGATAACAAATGTCTTCTTCACTTCCTTTACTGAATAATGGAGGTGTTAATGGAAGTAGGTACACATTTTCATACTCATCCCCGGATGAAGGGAGTGGTAAACTTTACATTTCGACCACCTTTCCTTCCGGCAATGTAAGTGCGTCTGTTCTTTAGAAATGTGGACAGGGCTTAAGTAAATGGAGTGGTAGCCTATTCCTTTACACTTGAGAATTGTGTTTGAATATTACTATCGTTATTATTATTCAAAATACAATATTATAATAATACCCAGCACTTATGCATACCAACCATTAATTAATTTTTCATAAAACCTATATAGACGAAGACAATTATCGGAAGTTACTAAGTGTGCGGGAAAGTATACATGTATTTCTGTACACATAACCTGTCAAGATAACTGCACGACGAATCATCCACTAACAACATACTGGATGATACCGGTATCTTGACACGCGTCGTACTAGTGCTGCTTTGTACGTCAAGAACCTTTACAATTTATTCCTTGTCTGAAGTTACACTTTTTAAATTTTTTTACAATATTATTTTCTATTGTCTTATAACTTCGATATTTTAAAATTTACTATAAATTCATAGAGTTTTAATATCTCCTTAGGCACCATTAAGAAAACCTAATTATTTTATATGCATTTACAATGCATTAATCGACGTAAAGGGGAAATCTCCTGCCTACATTTTATACAGAGATTCCTTTTTACAGTTTTTTGTTAGTCGCCAGATGATGGCTCAGTTCCGGAGGCGAATTAATTGCCAAAGAAAAAGACGTATCTAGAATGACTTGTTGGCGTGCCTGGAAAACTAAATGGACATGCAATTGTAACAAAGGATTAGTCTGAGAAACGTGTGCTTCTATTGCTTTGAAGTGCACATATTCCATTATACTACTCTCATTCTCTTGAAAGAAATCTATGTACAATTGGAGTTTTCACATCGTTCACTTGTCTCAAGATGATTTTCCAACTAATGGCATAAAAGACCTCTAAAAAACGCGAAACATAAGCTACAGTCAATTTTTGTCCTTTTTTATCATCATTTAAAAAGTTTCCTTTTTGGCGGTTAATCATTTTACCTGTCACGGGTGAACACTGACAGCTGAAGTACCGCGGTTGCTTGCCTTACCTCACAGTTATATAATGCATCGTTTCTTAATCGGTCTGCGTGACGTGAGTACAGGTGTGTCGCTAGAATTTCAGGTATTTAATGTATTGACGTTTCAGGTATTTAATTTATTAACGTCTGTAGCACATTGAATTTTGTCTGTCGGTCTACATCCTGGTCCCACCTTCAGTATTTCAGGAGTTTGCCCCGCACGTTTCTTTACTGGATTCCGCTCCGATGTCACAGTAGAATACGACTGTTTTTATAAGCATCGTTAATCGGCTAAATATTTTAAAGGACATGCGTTATATCTTCTTGAAAGGAGGAATTATAAATGGAAGTTACATGAACTTTGCCATTTTTCAGTTGGAGTATAAAGATCATCGTTGTGTGGAAAGGGGTATCACACCTATGTCACGACATAAATATTTTTGGATCGAGGATGTGGCCTTGAGATACAGATCGTACCTGCTGAATAAGCAGCTAGTAAAGTGAACAAAGGAAGGTTTTTAGTCTGGGAATTTGACAGAGCTAAGCCCCTTTAGCGTGAGAGACCAATACGTTAAGAAATATCACAAAGAAGTTCGGGTTTGACGGACACTTGGCACAGCCCAAATCTTTAATTGTGCCAAAGAATAGGTTTATGTTAAACACGGTGAATTATTAATGTGTTCCATGTCCGTGCACTATACATACAAAAACACTAATCACCAATAAATGCATAAAGGGAGTTTTATTATCAATCGTAACACACTCCTACATGTTTCGACCCTGCTGGGTCATCTTCAGGGAGAACTTTTCGTTACCATTACACTAGGGTTGAACTTTACATTTGAGTGAAAATGTGCTGTTGACTGCATCAACTGTAAATTTCAACCCTAGTGTAATGGGTACGAAAATTCTCCCTGAAGATGACCCAGCAGGGTCGAAACATGTAGGAGTGTGTTACGATTGATAATAAAACCCTCTTTTTGCATTTGTTGGTGATTAGTGTTTTTTACGCTGAATTATTGTTAATACTAAAATTGTACATTAAATTAAGATGTAGAATGCAGCGAAAATATTATTCAGAGAAATTCTTAAACTGTGTAACACTCTTAGTTCAATTTTTATGCCTTTGGGCCTGAAATATTTTCATTCACATGGAGGTAGTGACAGATCGGTAGAGTTTGGGGATCACTGACTTCAACAGAATGGAAAGGACTCAGAAACTACAAAGAGTATAAACAACTGGGGACTTCTACGCGGTACGGCTGACTTAAACATTTTTAAATTTACAACATTATAACTTTATGATTAGTAAATTTGTATATTTCAGAACTTTAATATTTTATTCCTTTTAAGAAGGAAGACGCAATACCTAGGTGCTGTTGGCCGTGTACTCCTTTTTTCTGAATAGCTCCCTGGTAATGGCATCCCGGTGCCGAAACATGTAGGAGTTTTATACTTCTTTCTAAATATATTTTGTTAAGTGGGTAAGTTGGTTGATATTTTAACAGGAGAAAGGTGAGATAAACGGAATGTAAATTTTTCTGAAGAAAATGGGTTCAGAATTTTTTTTATGAACTCTCGGTACTTAGGCGTTCATGGGAGAAAAATGCATATTAATACGGATGTTAAAGAAATTATAATTGATGGTGTAAACTTCGTCTAGATTAGTTTATGTTCCAGTTGGTGACTCCGCTAAATGTGGTCCAGTCGCTGGCGCTTACAAATGTGGGTCAGTTACTGGCTCTTATATATATACGCATATATACATATATATATACACGCTGTCTTGAACGCTGTTTACGTACCACCATTGCCCATGTCCCTCAAGGAACTTCGTGATCGGGTAACGCATGCACTGCAGACCATTACAGCGGACATGCTACACCGAGTCTGGCATGAATTTGATTACCGTGTGGATGTGTGTCGTGTGATCCAGGCTGCACACATTGAAGGATTGTGATTAACGCATGAGAAACTTGGACAGTTGCCGCTGCTGACGGTGTACGTTGTGCCCGTGTAAGGTGAGAAATACATTTCTTGTTAACTTTTGAAACCGCACCATTCTTTTGTGTATATCCTGTATATACATGGTTTAGATGCTGGCTCTTATAAATCTGGACTAGTTCCTGATTCTTATAAATATGGTACTCTACAGTCCATGCGTTATTCTTATAATCAGTCACATTCACCAACAAATGCACATAACAAGATATAAATCATACCTCTTTCAAATACGGTCCAGTTGATGGTTCTTACAAACACAGTTCTATGAAAAACTGGAAATTCGTCTATCAGCTCAGTTTCTCAAGGACGACTGTGATCTGTATAATTAATTATCTTTTAACAACTCTAGTGGCAAATATGTGAAAAATATTCGCAGGAGATTTCGAGGAGATGCCGATCCCAGTGGCCGCGCCGTCTAAGGCGTGGGCCTTCGGCCGAACGCTTGCTGGTACCGTAGGTTCGAATCCCACCGGGGGCATGGATGTTTGTCTCTTGTGAGTGTCTGTGATTTGTCCGGTAGAGGTCTCTGCGATGGACTGATCGCTCGTCCAGAGGAGTCCTACCCACTGTGGTGTGTCTGAGTGTGATCTAGAAACCTCCAAAAGGAGGCGGCCCGTGTTCGATTAGGACTGTTGCGCCACAGGAAAGGAAAACAGTTCTGAAAAACTACGTTGTATAGTAGTTACCTGTGTAGTTATGTAGTACTTACCTGCACGTCTTCTAAAAGAATTTTAGAGTTTTTCACAGTTTTGATGCAAACAAGAACGTATGTGAAATCTCACAATATTCACGTTGCCTGCTTGCTATATTCTGACATCTAATGCTGTCACCAAAGCAGGTAAAAACAATAACCCGATAACGTAGTACATATGGGCGATGTCTAAGAAGCAATAATCAGTGTCATGGTCATAGATAGGTAAGTATCTAAATTATAAATAAATAAGAATCACAATAAATCAATTTTATATTCTGTTAAAAATGCATTATATTAGACACGAGTCAGTAATTAGATCAATTTGCTTCTCTGTACTGTCGATATAAACTGAAATTCCGTTGCCGATCGACCATAAGTAGCCACTACATTGTTGACGTGTCTATCGGCTTCGCAGCTTAACGAATCAAGAGTCATAACGAAATAACGCGTAAGGTAGTTATTTTTCTTACAATCGGATTTGTTTAGACGTCTCGCCGTACAGGCAGTCAAATATTCCTTAAGCATGGAAGAGCAGAATTAATCTACATTATATACACATTTTTGGTTTCTACTTAACAGAGAACAGAATCTGTTTCCATTAGAAGTACCAATCGGTGAGTGTTCGGTAGGGAAGCATACGCTGTTTCGTACGGAACACTTGAATAAACTACGCCGGTACTCTGCAGAGCTTTAGTGTTAAAGATGACAGTACATATATTCTAGTAACGCATAGATTTTGTTACAGTTAAAAGGTGGGGCAATTTTAAGGGCCAGTGTGTGAAACACTGAATTTAAAATTCTAAAACAAAACTGCTTTAATATTACTTCAAATGAAAATATTTCGCGTGCAGACATCCATTTAAATCGCTGTTGCACATGACGAAAAATTTAAAATAAATTAAAAGTAAAATAATTTACTTTAGATTCCATAAATTACGACAAATTCTGCATGGAAAAAATGCGCCTGGACTATTGGGTATTAGTACGAGGCATTAAAAGTGAAAACTAACATGAATTATATTTGAGGATTTAGGTCTTACCGCGCAGTAAACACACTGAGTGTCGGTTATGAAAACAAATTATTGAATGCTGTTTAAGTAAGTAATTGCTCTTTCTTCTATGATCCATTCAAAACACATAAATGCATTTGTGAGCAGAATGTAAAATTCTTTGGTGTTAAACCTGGTGGTATATATTAACGCAATAAACCAACTGTATGTCCATCGGAGGCAACTCGTATTTATAAGATACATAAGATTTTTTACATATTTTTTCATTTGATATCTAAATTTTTTATTGTTTTAATGTTAAAGAAAGCGGGATAACTCACTTTTAAATTGGTGGCAATATAGTAGCCACTAGGCTTTAAAGGGTTAATAAATTTAAGCCGCCATGTTTCATTTGCTATGTTCTGTTATACACTTTGTATTCAGAAATTTAATGTGTTCCATGTCCGTGCACTATATTATACAAAAACACTAATCACCAACAAATGCACAAAGAGAGTTTTATAATCAATCGCAACATATTCTTACATGTTTCGACCCTGCTGGGCCATCTTCAGGGAGAACTTTTTGTTATCCTTACACTAAGGTTGCACTTTACAGTTGAGTGAGAATGTGCTGTTGACTGTGTACTGCGTCGTTTTTGGAGGCGTGAACTGTCCGCCGTCGGCGGACAGTTGTCGTCGTCTCGCATATGAGACTGCAAAATCTCGTAAGAACCACAGCTTCGGAGAAACATACTGCTATACTTTCACTACCCTGCTATGAAGATGGAAGCAGTATGTTCCCCCGAAACGTAGGTAACCACGTATATAACTTTAGTACCATAAACCTAAACACTAAAATGACAATTTTATTCCACAAGGTTCGTTTGTACGTGACAAAATGCATTTACTTTAGTCTCGGGTTCTTCAAATTTTCGAACTACGTTCGTAATTTATGTAGTTCTATCAAAATACAGAGTCAAGATAGAAACTTGTTTAACAGCTCCGTAACTTTTGACGGCTGCATTATATCAGCCGACTCAAATGATATTCTTCACAAATTTAATGTGTTCCATGTCCGTGCACTATATCATACAAAAACACTAATCGCCAACAAATGCACAAAGAGAGTTTTAACATCAATCGTAGCACACTCCTACATGTTTCGACCCTGGTGGGTCATCTTCAGGGAGGACTTTCCGTTACCGTTACACTAAGGTTGCACTTTACAGTTGAGTGAGAATGTGCTGTTGACTGTGTACTGCCTGAGTTCAGGCCCGGACCGCGGAGAGTTCACGCCTCCAAAAACAACGCAGTACACAGTCAACAGCACATTCTCACTCAACTATAAAGTGCAACCTTAGTGTAAGGTTAACAAAAAGTTCTCCCTGAAGATGACCCAGCAGGGTCGAAACATGCACGAGTGTGTTACGATTGATGATAAAACTCTCTTTGTGCATTTGTTGGTGATTCGTGTTTTTGTATTCGGACTTTATATTATCTGCATACCAGATTTACCTTCCCTGCTACTGAAAGCGGTTAGTAGGTCGAGCTTCTAAATTTGTCATCTACTTGCAAAGGACTGGCTGACGAAATGTCCAAGCCTGAACACAACTGCAGCACAGAGCCTACTTATAAAACAAGACAGTCTGCTTCAGGTGCTACATTCAAATGACAGGTGCGCCTTGCTTACTGAGTAGGAAGCAAAATTCAAAAGGAATGAAAGTGATACTAGACTTGAAACGCGGAAGACCTTGAAAAATCAATGAAGTTAAGATCTTGAAGAGGTTTTAGTCAGTTGAAGTTCAGAGCTGTTGTGAATAAATAGAAAAAATATGGTTCAGGACAGGAAATGTTACGGATGTGAAACTGACAGGATATGTCCAATTTTTACACAAAACTCTACAAGAAACGGGCCGCGATAGCTCAGTCGGTATAGCGACTCGCTACGGGCTGGACGGTCCGGGGATCGAATGCCGGTGGAGGCGAGATTTTCCGCAGCCGTCCAGACCGGCCCTGGGGCCCACCCAGCCTCCTGTACAATGGGTACTGGGTCTCTTTCCCTGGGGTAAAGCGGCCGGGGCGTGGGGCTAGACACCCCATCCCCTTCTCGTGCCGAGTCTCACGAACGCGTAGAGCTATACCTCTACTCCGCGTCTTGGGCCCTCAGGGCCTGTTATAGGGTGAACCTTTACCTTTTTACTCTACAAAAATACGTAGTGTTGTAATACTTTATTTCATGAGGGCAATTCACTTTCAAGCTTCCTTTGGAATAGTCTCTTTGACGACAACAAAGAATATTATTGCCAAAGATGATGTGAGTTTTTGCATTATAAATAAAAATATGTCCATGAAGTATATTTGTTATATATATATATATATATATCAGGCCGAAACTCCTGCGGCCGCTCGTTTGCTGGGACTGCGTGTTCGAATTCCGGTGAGGGCATGGACGTCTGTCTGTTTTGAGTGTTTTTTGTTGTCAGGTAGAAGTCTCTGGGTCGAGCTGATCACTCGTCCAGGGGAGTCCTACCGACTGTGGCGTGTCGTTGTGTGTGATGTAGGAACCTCAAGAACGAGGCACCCCTGGGCCGCGTAGGGCTGCGGTGCCAAATGCGAAAAAGTCAGGCCGAAACATTTTGAAATAAATTAATTCTTTCTAACGAATTATGAGAAACAGTTTATTCCGAATTTATTTTCAATTTGAGATTAAATTTTGTAAACTAGAGTTATAAATTTATAAATAGAGTACTCAGATTTAAATGTGTATGTCAATGTCATTGAAACGAGGTAATAAAGAGATAGAAGGATAATTAACATCGCCGTCCCCTCCCCCCAACTGTACAGTCTGTAATCGATGCAGTTCAACACAGGAAGTGTGCTGATGATAATTAATTGTCATCCTTGACAAATAAGACATGTAATATTATTCAAATCGAGGACAGCTAAAGAGATTAACATCAGAACAGAGTTCGGTTCTTTTAGTATTTTTTTTTGTGGTAAAGGGCCCCGCAGCAGGTGCTACGGACGCACCGCAGCCTTGAGGCTTAATGTGCAACCCTGTGATAAAGAGGAAGAGAAAGATGATCAGTTTTTTTTTCATTTTTCCAAGTAATGGATCACAAGTGGAATGAAATGGACGGGGGAAAATCGAAGTACTTGGAGAAAAACCAGTCCCAGTACCACTTTGTCAACCACAAATCACACATGGACTGCCCTAGATCGAACCCGGTCTTCCGCGGTGGGAGGCCGGCGACTAACCAACTTGCTGCATTAACCTTTTAAAGCCTAGCGGTAACTTTACATACTACCCGGCTTAACATTAAAAAATTCTACGTGGTGCCCACATTGCGTTTATGTGTTTTGGACGGATCTCAGAACAAACAGCAACTTTTGCCTTATAAAACATTAAGAGATTGGTTTTTATGACCGAAGTGGAGAGTGTTTACAGCGCGGTACGCACTGAGTGCTTATATAAAACAGATACGCTTCGTCTTTAAAGGGTTAACGTATAACTTACCAGTCTTATCCCATGTAACTACTGTGCAGCGTGTTAAAATGAAGTCCCTATACAGGTATGCAGACCGCTAATCCTTACTAATAGCACGGGTATATAAGCCTACCGGTTCGTGATATACCATTGCACAAACAACACCCAGATAATGGCTTTACGTTGCCTAACGAGTACGGAAAGCTGGCACAGTGAAGAATAATTACAAGTTTAAAGGAATTTACAACCAGTTTTAACGACCTAATTGTTCTCTGCACGATTCATTGTCACTTTCGTTTGCTCCTCAAACTCAGTTCAAGCGCACCTGAGACTAACAGATGTATACAGCTATACAGGTACATAGCGTGTTTGGAGCTGTTTGTGTTGCGTATCTTAGGGGGCGTTTCGACTTTGATATCCCACAACACAAGCCGAAACGATGGAAAATAAATGAAGGTGTATAAAAATTGAACTTCTAATAACTACACACTTCACTTTCTGTTGTATTTTTACATAAATACTAATGTTACTCTATTGGACTGAACTGTGGAACTTACTGTTAAAGGAATATTGTTATACCATAAATACAATTGAGTTGACGGTAACATTATTTATTAGTCAGGTATAAAAATGCGCCGACGTCAGTGGCCGCGCGGTCTAAGGCGTGGGTCTGTAGCCGTTCGCTTCCTGGGATCGTGGGTTTGAATCCCACCGAGGGCATGGATGTCTGTCTGTTGTGAGTGTTGTGTGCTGTCAGGTAGAGGTCTCTGCGTTGGGCTGATCACTTGACCAGAGGAGTCCTACAGAGTGTGGTGTGTCTGATTGTGACCGTGAAGCTTCGATAATGAGGTGGCCCTGGCTCACTAGGGGCTGTTGAGCCACTGGGGGCGGGGGAGGGGGGTGGATATAGAAACCCAACGAGATGGCCTTCATTAAAAGTTGCTTTTTGTATAAGAATACATCTCCAGTTTTATTACATGGAACTATACTTCTGTAAGGTATTCTAGAATTTCCACACAAATATTTTGTGTCTTTTTTCATATTTTTGATCGGGTTTTTAAGATTTCTCATGGGCACAACCCATTATCCCTTCTACACACAAGACTAGTGCAGGAATTACCGAGAACAAATCTGGCATTTATGATAAGAGCCAGCCGAAATATATTGATTTTGAAATTTAATTTCCCTTTTACACTTTTTGTTACGTGTATTTTGTTTTTTGTTATGGACACATTTTCATACAAAAAATGTCAATATTTTAAAAGATTCCTCTACGGATTTTGGTTTCATATTAGGCTCATAAGCTTATTAAATGTATGTAATAAGAACAGCCAGCATTTTGCAGTACAGATTAGAGATACGTTTCTTACCAGTTCTTAAAATTTGAATAGTGTTTGAAAAAATCTTAATTCTTATTTGCCTCATCTTATTTACGCCAGTTTCTTCACAAATAAACCTGAATACTGAGAAGCCATGATTCATTCTTCCTATTTGGGAAGCCCTGATTTCAAATCCCGGCTTGAAGGCTAGGTGTTCTGACTTCAGCCTTTTTGTAGTTTCTTTCAGTCCCTCCACGTGCATTTATTTTACATTAAATTAGACCACGATTGCTTTGTTTCACGTACTGCCCCGTTTATTCTTCACTGATCACTGTATTTTTTCACGCTGTTAGTAAATAATTTTACAACAGAAATTTCATTACATAAAAGATAAATAAATCAATTAAAATACGGTATAGAAATTCAAACTACGTATATTATAAGCATAACATGACGAAGGTTTACAAATACGACAGTGTATTTATTTCATAAATAAAAGTACGTTGTGTTCAGTAGATTTTCACAGAACGAACAGCAGAAATGTGCAATATTTTGCATTGCAAATAAAATTCGCCCAACCAGATGGAAACATCTCAAAAAGTGTCACGCCACTGGTACAAAAGCAAGCCCCACATGCTACTTATTTATAAAAATAAGTATAATTTATTGTGAATAAGTAAACAAACATTCAACTCACGTGATCACGAATAACTGCATCGCTGCTGCAGGTCTTCAGTCTTGTTTTTAAAAACAACAATATGCAATATATTCTGTTCACGTGGTGTTAGTTTTTCATGTAGAGTGATATATAATTAATTTTAACACTGTTGTTGAAGGCTAGGTATAGGTTAAAACTGGAAGGGCGCCGGGCGTTGTGCCTCTGTTTTATACACACGTGACGTCACAATTAGCCTCCCTATCTAACTGGAACCCCCACCCCTTGTCTCCTTTCTTTCTCCTCCTCCTTGCTGAAGTCGTAAAGAGAAATCTGTTTTTGTGCTGGTTCAGATAGTCTATCACATTTAAAGGTTGAATGTGCAATTCCAGTCTCACAGTACGTCTGTCTGCGGACCTCTGTAGCAAATGAGCGGGAACAATGTGTGGTTTCCAACAGCTGTAGCAGAAGAAATGGTAGGAAGGAAAATATATTCTGTAATGGAAGCCGTTAAAAGCATCACCAAGAGTGCATGGTTTAGTTTGAGAATATTATAGCCGCTCAGCGAGTCGAGAAATTACCTACCCTTAACGGAATCTGAAGTTGCATCACCGCGTTCATCACTAGCAACTGACTCTTGCCCCGAGCTTCAATAATCCATTATGCACCCTCTATCTATATTTGTTTAACCTTCTAAAGCCTAGCGGTCACTTTACATACGACCAGGTTTAACATTAAAAAATTCTACGTGGTGCCCACATTGCGTTTATTTGTTTTGTACGGATCTCAGAACAAACAGCAACTTTTGCCTTATAAAACATTAAGAGATTGGTTTTTATAACCGAAGCAGAGAGAGAGTTTACAGCGCGGTAGGCATTGAATCTTTATATAAAACAGATACGTTCCGTCTTTAAAGAGTTAATAAACTATATTATAAATTATTCTTCCTTTTATGTTTGCATCGTCCAAGTGACCTCTTAACTATAGACTTCCCAACCAAATTTCTGTAAGCATTTGTCATCTCTCCCATGTATATTACAAGCCTCGCCCATTCCACTCTTCCTGATTTTATAGTACTGATACTATTGGATGGCGATCCCAGTGGCTGCGCATTCTAGGGCGTGGGTCTGCAGCCGCTCGCATGCTGGTATTTTGGGGGGGTCGAATCCCGTCGGAGTCATGGATGTCTGTCTCTTATGAATATTGTGTGTGTTGACGTAGAGGTCTCTGCGTCGGGCTGATCACTTGTCACCAATCCTTCCGATTGTGGTAAGTCTCAGAGTAATCGTGAAGCCTCGAAGTTGCGGAGGCCGCGGCTGTCTGGGGCTGTTGCGCCATGGAGAACACTCTTTAGAGAAGACAGCAAATTATGATGCTCTCTGTCTCCAAATGGGGCCGCGGTGGCGCAGTTGGTTGAGGCACTGCGCTACAAACCGGCAGGTCGCGGGTTCGATTCCCGATGGTGTCAGTCGATTTTTCATTGACATAATCCTGTCGGTCGCACTATGGCCCTGGGGTCGACTCAGCCTCTAACAGAAATGAGTACCAGGAATATTTCCTGGGGGGTAAACGCGGCCGGTGCGTAGGGCTGACAACCTTACCACCTTCATGTGCCGATTGTCTAGAAATCTGGGAGCCTCAACCTCCTGGAACCCTAAGGGCCTGTCCAGGCCTGTAATGGGACTGCTCTGTCTCCAAATTGTCACTCTGCAGCTTCTTGTCACTTCTCCCCTTTGGTTTAAACAGTCTTCCTAAGCCCCTACTCTAAAACACCAATTTTAATGTGGTCCCAAGTTTTGATATGAGTCACCTAAGTACTCGCATGTCCTCTCATACGTATAATGTGGTTCTATACAGTGAATTTAAAGTGATAGATGTAAAGTAACGCAAGCGTCTGTCACAGTTTCCTTACACCTTCAATATAATGCCAGTGTGATATTTTCCAAGAAAGGTGAGACATATGGAATTACACAAATATCTGCGATCGTTTTATTACATCTACGCACAATTTAATTTCAACTTAATTTTTAAGCAGTGCTGTGTCTTCCTTTATTAAGTACATAGGCTGCCCCAGAGACACTTTATACCAGGATCGATTATACAATACTGAAAGAATTGCCAATATTTTAATTGTTGACTTTTTACACCTTTATACCGTGTGCAAAGATTTTTTTGTGTGGTTTTCCTTTGATTTGATTCCCCGATGATGATCCGTTTTGGATAGAAACATGTAGGAGTGTTCAATATGATATTTAATATAGAATATCTAGGAAGAGTATTGTTCATTTTGTTGGTCTGATTGTTCTGAGCAGATTTTAAATTTGGTGCTAACAAAAAAGGGTTTTAGCAAGAAAGAATACTAACGACATTAAATGATACTTTACTACTGATTCTTCGTAAATTTTGTGTTTCTTACGCTCAGCATGAGTCATTAAACAGCGATCTGAAAATCGTCACGTTCTATTGGCCAACACTGTAGACACATAATGTAGACAAATGTAGGCCTGCTCTTTTTTGAATCAGACTCTGGACTGTGCTCGTCGCCCGGTGTTTAAAATAAACATAACAAGAGTACAGTACATAACAGTGTACGTATAACGTAACATTGAGGCGCGTTCGCGTAACAACTTTTGCCGTAGAAATCAATGAATATTGCATATTCTGAATATGTATTTGTAGCCCTAGTTATCCAACATGCAAAGCGCATGCGCCATATTATATTGTCATCTATGGCCTGGCCCCACTTTCCTTGTCATATTTTAATGAAATTTGACTTTTCTCGACAGATTTCCGAAAATGCTCAAATGTCATATTTCATGAAAATCCGTCCAGTGGGACCCGAATTGTTCCACGCGGACAGGCAGACAGACAGAAGGACATGACGACGCTAATAGTTGCTTTTCGTAATTTTTCGGAAGCCCCTAAAAAGTTTAGCATGTAATAATTTATCATTTGCCATGATTGAATGGTTTTGAATATTACATGCAGTCGTCAGAATTCTGTAAAATTTTACTGTTTATTCTTATTGTTATGTACACACTTGTGCAATTTGTGTCGTGTTTATATTTCTCTTTATTCAGCGATTGTATATTTGGCCATAAAGCCCTGTATGACTCTGTTACGTTAGGACACTCTCAGGTCTGCTGCCTCAACAAAGATTCACTTAAGCATGGGGTGGCACTTCCCAACGTACAAGTTTCAGGTCTAGATACTGAAGGCCAAGACGTGGCAATTGTCCAGTACTTGCATGGCTGCTAGTGTGAGGTGCAAGCCTGTACGTTCGACTGCGCTATTTAGGTCGATGTATTTCGCTGTTAAATGTCTGTCGACACGAACAATGTGTTGTGCTCAATCCCTAGCATCATACAGAGAGACATTATCACTTGATTCTTGTGGAGAAACAAGCGTAAAAGATCTTAATTGGTAGAAGCAGCACTCTTCGAATAATGCATTTTGGTCATGTAAACACGACAATTAATTGTAATTCACTGAATCAATTTACTGCGTTACAATTTACTGAAAAAAATATTTTATTTCTTGTTCAGGTCATGTGGTTTTCAGCTTTAATAAGCAATAATTTATTTCATTTTATTACAATTTTAAATTGAGTATTGTATACTCTATTTTTATATCTAGAGTTCTGGTTATTTTGTCTCTTAAGAATTTGTAGGTTCTTGGTTCTTTTAAATTGTCACTTATTCTTAAGATTTTAGTTTACCTGAAGACGAAAGCGCTTTGCTTTTGAAACGTCGTGTTTGTACACACAGTGACTACAGAAAAAGTCAAAATAAAAACCAGTGATATTTCGCATATTACACCATTGTCTAAGAATTATAATGAAAGAAAATTAATGCGTATACCACCTGATTTAAAACGAAAAATCTTTGTATTCTGTCATGGTATATGTACTTCTTCGAATGACAGGATACACAGCAATTTATTCAGTGTTATTCTTTAATAATCTGGTCTTTGTAATTGAGAAGGAAGTATTTTCTGTGAGGTAGGAACGAAATTGTTAAGAATAATTTAGATTAATTTCGTCATATTACTCTTTTTGGTGCTTCAGTTTCTTCTTTGAAACGTTCAAGAACTATGCATTTCTAAGTGCCCTTTTTTTCAAATTTCGACAATCAGCATTCCAGACGCTAAACGACAAAAATTCTTCGTGCGTTATGACATTGCAGGCTTTTCTGTTTTGAGACCTTGAACTTCTGACAGTGAGTAAACAAATATGGCTACGTTGTGTTGTTTTGAGGTGACACCAGCACTGTTAAGAAAGTTGTCAGGAAAACAAGAAAAAACAAATTGGTAGTGGAGAAAATGCTTTTGAGTTTGACGAGTATGTATAGGTTACCTCAAGACGGAGAATTGTTAGCGCGACGTGTTATATACGCGTTTACAGATTTGGTATGAAACATTTGTTTCCCCTATCGCTACAAGCCAATGATTGTGTAATTATCAAATACTGGGAAAATGGCTTGGGCTAGAGTTGAGACCCTCCTTTAACCTTTTAAAGCCTAGCGGTAACTTTACGTACTACCAGGTTTAAAGTTCAAAAATTCTACACGGTGCTCACATTGTATTATGTGTTTTGTACGGATCTCAGAACAAACAGCAACTTTTGCCTTATAAAACATTAAGAGGTTGGTTTTTATAACCAATGTGGAGAGTGTTTACAGCGCGGTACGTAGAGGCCTTATATAAAACAGACACACTTCACCTTTAAAGGGTTAAATATTCTATCTCTTTCTCCAGCAAAGCTTGCCGTCAAAAGCAAGTTTTAAATAAAAAATGATAATTTCGTACAGGGCAGTGAAATTTTAATAGCTTTTCTCCCTGCAAGTTGCGAGGCGTTGGCACCCTACAATGAACGACACCAAAGCTGGTTGTTTCTAATTCCTTGTGTTCAAAGACTTCTTGTGCATTTAAATCACTGTGGAAGGTAACTTTCATACTGTCTTGCCAACAGTTCACCCGCCTGCATGCACAATCCTGTCTTATTCTGTAAGCACCGAGTCTCACTTTTACTCGTTATTAGGATGTGCTTGAAAGACATCTGTGAAAGGTTTAAGAAGATCCCAGCCAACTTTCAAATTCAGGTGGATGAGACACTTGGCTAAGTCAGTCCAGCACATCACAACATTAACATTAACATGTCTTATTGGTGCTGTAAAGTAAAAGGTAGATTTGGTCATATGCATTCCATAAACGCATACGGGGGAGTGGAGGTTTAACTCCACTCATTTTTTTTATCTCGGCTGTAGATGGGTTAAATGGACAACCTTATGACCAAGCCGCTATATCCCTAGGGAAACAACCATTTTAGCCCTTTGAATAGAAGACGTGATAGGCCTCAAATGTTGCCAGTACCGAAAATCCAACCACGATGCTTAGGACGTCCAGCGCATAGCGAAGTCACTGATCATCACTATCACGCCTCTATCTATCAATAATTGAACCCAGTACTAAATTTTAAGCCGATCCCAGCGGCCGCGCTGTCTAAGACGTAGGTCTGCAGCCGAGCGCTTGCTGGGATCGTGGGTTCGAATCCCACCGGGGGCATGGATGTTTGTCTTGAACAGTGTTTGTGTTGTCAGGTAGAGGTCTCTGCGACGGGCCGATCCCTCGTTCAGAGGAGTCCTACTGACTGCAGTGTGTGTCTGAGTGTGATCAAGTGAAAATAAACAACCTCGACACTTACTGTGAGTAGGTAGAAGGGGTAAGGACTGCGAACCGAAACTAAATTTTTAATCTATCGTACAAAGCATAGGTGTAGTGTTATGCTAGAAAACTACGAAAAAAGAAACGAAATAGGACTGTAGATTTGCATGGATATTTGAACTCTGGGGTTCCTAGTATGTCCACTCAGTTACTGTGCCAACTTATTATGGCCCATTAACTGAAAATAGATATGAGAAAGTGGAGTGAGATTTACAATAAAGCTTAACACTAATCCAGAGCGTACGACAACTTGTGTAACTTAATTAATTAATTATGGAATTATTATTGTATGTTGTATTCCACATTTGAAAGTAATTTTGTGTCAGTACACGCCATGAAGTCATATGAGGGACACGAGTTACAACTCCACTCCTTCTTAATCTCGGCTCTAGGTGCAGGCTAATGGTCAGCTTCATGTTTCGGCCGCTTTTCCTTCGGGTTAAGGCACCCAGCTTCATTTAAATTTGAGGCTGAGCGAGCCTCAGAACCTGTGGGAGGTTTGCTGTAGAGAAAAATGTTGCCCGTGCCGGGAATCGAGCCGCAGTACGTCTATCGTCCAGGCCGCAGCTTAGTCACTCTACCGACTGCTCTACCCCGAATGCGTGTCGACTTTAAATTGCGTTTACTCAGTGCTAATAATTAATATGTCGATAGTTCGAGGTGAGCGGGACCGTGATTACCTCGAAATAAGAAAAATCTCAGACTGCACAGATTACGACAATTTGAAGTACGTTTTTACGCCTGTGGTATGATATATACATTACATTAATACGTGCTACGTATATAGCAGCGTATTAGAATATCAGTATGTACAAGATAGGCAGTGTACGTGTAACTTTAACACTGAGGCACTTCCGCGTAAATATTCTTGCCGCGGAAGAACAAAAAGTTTCTGAGTGTGTGTCTGTAGCCTTATTTAACCAGCACGCAAACCGCTTCCGCCGTATTATATTGCCATCTGTCGCCTGTCTGGCTCTACCATATTTTTCCATATTATCTCATAAACGGCACGATTTTCGGATAAAAGTTATTGAATGTAAAATGCGTATTTTGATTTTCTCTACAAATTTGTCTGAATTATTTCTCATTCTAAGAAGAATTCAGGGCGATACTATCATGAATGTACATAGGTCTTCATGGAAAGTACTCGTTATTCTTGTCAAATTTTAATGTAATTTTAATTTTCTCGACAGATTTTTGAAAAATAATCAAATATCAATTTTTATAAAAATCTGTTCAGTGGAAACCGAAATTATTGTAATGGAGGCTGTGAATTTTTCCGCTGGGGTAAGAATTGAATTTATAAACGCCTGTTACCTGCAATTTTCACTGCAAAACCGTGCCATGGCTCAGGCGGTCAGTCGCCTTCCTGTCACTGCAGAAGCTGGTGTTTGTTCCCAGATCAGTCCTTGTGAGATTTGTGGTGGACAAAGTGGCACTGGGATAGTTTTTTTCTGAGTATTTCTAGTTTCCCCTGTCAATATCATTCCACCAATGCTCCACACACATTTTCATCTACACGTTTGTCTTACCAGAAGGACAAAACGAGGAAGCCTGGGAACCAATCAACAAGCAACGGTCTGTCGGAAACCGGGGAGCATTTGATAGAAAAATACTTCTACATTTTCACATTCAAAAAATTATAAATTTAATACATTAAATCGAGAAACTTGAATTACAAGCAAGTGTTTGTACTATTAACTAACATTGATATATCATCGAAAAACAGACACACTCAACAAGACAAAGGCAAACAAATAGGTCACTACCGTGTAACGATTCAAAATGAAGTACGCTTTAAGGAACTTAATCTGGCATATTTCCAAGTGAGTGACAGATATTCATACGTTGTAGAATACCTATACAGTTGTGCATAAGAAGAAAGTACTCAGGAATGAGGCTAATGAAGAGTTCACAGCAACTCCCCCTCAAGATTTTAATAATATTACCGATTCATTTGCTTACATCCAGTCAGTATATTGCTTCAGCGAAAGTGAAAGCTAGCCTGGTGTCATGCGAGAAGCACAATCCAGTTTCTGCACGAGTGGCTTAATGTACTTCTTACTATTGACGCATAAGATAATCTATAGATATACACGTAAAGCAAAATTATTATTATTATTATTATTATTACTTATTTTGACTGCAAATGGGTTTGTGCCCGCTGGCAGTGGTACTACAACACACAAAATAACACACCACACTCAAAAAAACACAGCACACAAAATTTAAAAAAAATAAATGACGCATACTACACACAATACATATAATTACAATACAAATACAAGTATAATACAAATACAATTACAATACAAATACAAGTACAATACAAATACAAGTACAATACCAATACAATTACAATTACGATAAAAGTACAAGTACAACACAAATACAATTGCAATACAAATACGAACACAATTACAATTACAAATACAATACACATACAAATACAATACAAATACAAATAAAATTAACCTGCAGGGATTATTCTGGACTGGATATATCGATATTCGGATATAAGACATAAATTATAGGACACTATATTTTAAAACGTGGGTCTGTATGTTCAAATCAGAACGAAAAGCACAGGTCTGCAAATTAAACAGCATTGCTGTCAGTTGTACCCCGGACTCTGCGAAGAGCTGCAAAATTATTGTTAACTATTGGAACTTGTGTGTCAAGCGACAAGATTACACGACCTAAAGCAAATGAATATTTGTCCATTACAAATCTCGTAAGGTCTGGCCTGAAACTAGCTCGGTCTGTTAAAGCTTGTGTTCTGTAGCTCGTACTTTTCTTTCTTCCTTCTGCTGAGTTCTCGTCATTTTTTTTTAAGTCTCATTTCCCCTTACTTCTCCTTTGCAACAGACAGGATATAACCAGCAATATAAGAAATTAAACGCGCTGCAGTAATCAGAAAGTAAATACATATTGCTCGATATTATGTATATGCATTACGATGTCATGTTTTTATATCACGTTTGTGTAAAAAAGCGATAAAATCGTGACAAATTTGGGGGTGTAAAATTTAAACAATTTATGTAAAATGTAATGGACGACGGCTGTCTATTTCCGAAAGAAGTAGTGACAAACAAGGGAAAGTATACGGTTTTCCATCTCCACATATGTTCATACACATTTCTTGTAGCTCAAAGAGTTATTCCAATTAAGGATTAAAAAATGTGTAACTTTGATTGAGATAATAATTTCGCAAACGTAGAATAAACCGAAGTGCACAAATTTTCTTATTTTCGAATTTGTTATGGCGATAAGTAATTATAAGCTGTTACCAGACAAGAAACTTGACAAAATCTACACAAAAATGCGTGTGAAACCCGATGTTCCCAATTGGATTCAAGCCCTTCCTGATGAGTTGTGACTAATGGCGGCAATACATGTCCTCTTTCCATGACATTCTGAGTAGAAAATACATAAGGCCAGTGTTTAATTATGTGGACTTAAGTCTTACCATGTTTCGTGTTTAGGCATGTCAGATAGCAATATCGTTATCAGCATGCATCGAATTTGTATAAACTTTGTTGACTCTGGTAGCTGTCAACACTGCGTCTTTAGTTAGCCTTTCTGTTTTGTACGCAATAACGGAACTTTGAACTACACTAATTATACAATAGCCTCCAGTGAAATCAGTGCACTGAAATTGCATTCTGAGATTTGTACCCAAGGTCGATACAGGCAATTCTGTAAAAACCTATATAATATATTATACAACTGTAATAACTGGCCCAGGGACAACTTGAACGTATCTAGATATGGGCACTTTCCTTTAATAACAGCAATGTAGTTCTATGGATTCTGTTTACACTATGGGAATGAAGAAATGTCATATATGAAATAAATTCAGTAATTTTTTTCTTTTGAGGCACGGTTTATGAAATTTTTCTTCTTGAAATATCAGGAAACTGTAGCAACGAATAAAAATTTCTAAAGGAACTAAAAGCGATTTAGTTAAGGAAATATTTGCATTTATTTATTTAAGTTTTTTTTNATGCGTTAGTATTGTGTGGTAATGTTTTAGTATAATGTGGTTATGTGTTAATATAATGTGGTAATGTCTTAGTATTACATGGTGATGTGTTAGTATCGTGTGGTAGTATTATGTGATAATATGTATTATACTGTGGTAATGTGTTAGTATTGTGTGGTGGTGTGTTAGTGTAATATGGTAATATATTAGCATAGTTGGGCGATGTGTTTATATAATGTGGTAACCTGTTCATATTACGTGGTAATATGTTAGCAGTATGTGGTGTTGTGTTAGTATTCTGTAGTAATGCGTTAGTATATTGTGGTAATGTAGAATTGTTAAACCGATAACAGTAGGCCCAGTTAAAGGGGGTGGGGGGAGAACACTCTCATTTTAGCTCATAGAAAGCAAATAAAAATAAAGAATTTCGCTTCATTTTTATATAAATATTTTAATACCACTCCGTAGCTGAGAATTTGTCAGTTGTATTAATTATGGAAAAACTATTCAGGCTGGATGTGAACGCGAAAGACATTGCCATAAATTCCTTAAGTTTCATTCATAATCTCATGAAGTAAAGTCCTTTTTAAGCCAACACTCATTCAGCTCTTCAGCAGTTTCCCACCTTCTAATAAACCAAAGGTTCCACAGAACTCGCTACTAGTCTCTATCCTGAACCACATTTATGAAACCCACAGCTAATTCCATGTTTCTCACTCCTGTAAATCAATCTGAACACTCTTTGTACACATCTACACCTACGCATCTTTCTTGCAAATTAAATCGAGTTCAAGATGCTGATCGCCTTATATATAGGTGACCCAACATGCTGTACACCTACATGAGTTGCCTACCTTTCAGGCCTCCTGCTCTCCTTTTACCAAACGACAAAAACGCATTTCCGAAATTACAACCCAGAAGTATGCATTGTGTACAGAACGTGGTTAACAAGAGCGGAAATATGTATTTCAATTTGAAGTGCAAGAATTATTTTTTTCAAATATATCCTTCTCGGTTTTACACGCCTGGTTTTTTTTTTTTTTTTGCGGTTTACACAATGCTGCAGCAACATCTGCAGGGGGAAATTAAAGCGATTTTACCTTCATAACAAACACCATTAAAATATTAGTTGACTCTGGTTGTGTATTTGAGTTTCATTACTTTTTTTCAGACAGAGAACATTCATTTATTTTATTCCCGACACATACACCAGCGTATTCTTCTCGCATTTTTCACAGACTGAATTTTCGCGTTACTTCATCAGGTGATGTGCATATCACCCCTAAGGTTATGGCTTTTGTATGAATGTGTTTTCTTGATGATGCACTACAGTGAACAGAATGACTAACCGAGGGACTGATCTGCCATTGAGTTTTCAGTGTGGTAACAAAAACAGCTCCTAAAACAATGTATCTGTTGGTATGGAAAGGTTACTCACTACACAAAAGTTGTCTTCGGGAATTTTGGGGTTTTATCTCCATGAAATGAATGAAATAAATATATAATTGGCTGGAGCCCTTAAAGACCCGATGCATGTAGGCTTTTTTATTAACAGGGCTATTGTATCCCATAATTCACTAAATTTTCTCCCTAGGAAAGAACCTTATTCAAGTCTTACAACCTTACTAAAGACCAGGATTGGTCTTGGATGAGTTTCCTAATCCTCACTGTGGGATGATCGCAACTCCGTCACATGCAGGTGCTTTCTTACGGTAAAGTGGCCGAACATAAGGCCACGAAACCTCCAAGTTATATATGAGAAAAGAATATATCAAGTACAGGTTGTGGGCCAGTAAACATATTGGGTCAGAACCCATACGTTACCTAGTGCTCCAATATATCTCCAGTTTTAAAATTGCCGCCATCTGTGAGAGTTTACAAATAAATAAATATTTCAGTTTAATGTGTTCCATGTCCGTGCACTGTATCATACGAAATAATAAACACCAACTAATGCACCAAAATATATATAATCTTTATTCGTGAAAGTTTCCTACATGTTTCGACCCTGCTGGGCCATCTTCAGGGAGAATAATTTTGATACAGTTAAGTGTGGATGTGCCCTAGGCACATCCACACTTAACTGTATAAACGCAACCGTAGTGTATTAGAATTATTCTCCCTGAAGATGGACCAGCAGGGTCGAAACATGTAGAAGACTTTTACGAATAAAGATTATACATATTTTGGTGCATTAGTTGGCGTTTAAATATTTCAGTCTTTTTAAGGTTTCGCGAACCCCAGTTTGTACATGCATTTAGTTGACTCTGGCAATCATCTGGCCTGTTGCCTCATACTATCCGTTACAGCAACTGTGCGATCAGCTGATTGAAGATATTCATAACAATAATAGGATAAGAAGTGACGTCAGAAGTGACTGCAGATGCAGACCTCCCATGAACTGGACTCCAAACGCAAATGTCGAGTCATTAAACTGAGTTCCCATAGCAACACATTAAATGAGCTCAGATTGATAAGCAATGTAGCATTACGAAACGACAAAATGATGAAATATCCCAATCGCCTGACGATGGATCACGTTTAGCTTCCCCGAATATTTAGCTTGGCGTAAGATTTGATAAGACCGCTTATAAACAATTACTTATAAGGAGTCGTAAACAAATTTATTTTCACACCCAAGAATATTAAAATTCACTCTGATGATGTGGTGGAATCAACAACGGATTACTGATTTAATTCCTCTACCGTCTTGTGCCCGTAGTGGCATCTGTGAATATATGACATAAAACAACTGCGTATCGAAAAACGTAAAATTCGACACGGTAGTGAAGGAAATATCGAAAGCAATTTAAATCGATTTACAAAGTGGATACACTTCAGATCGCCGAGAGTGCAATAAAGCATTTTCAAACAATCGTCTTACTTGATACACCTAAATTTTTTAAACTAGAACATTCAAAAACTTTTCAAAACCTGCATTAACCCTTTAAAGCCTAGCTGTAACTTTACATACCACCAGGTTTAACATTCAAAAATTCTACGTGGTGCCCACATTGCGTTTATGTGTTTTGTACGGATCTTAGAACAAACAGCAACTTTTGCCTTATAAAACATTAAGAGACTGGTTTTTATAACCGAAGTGGAGAGTGTTTACTGCGCGGTACGCACTGAGTCCTTATATAAAACAGATACGCTTAGTCTTTAAGGGGTTAAAGTTGGTCAGGGAGCTTATCCCTAGGGCTCATAGATTTTAGTTTCTGTACTGGTAGAATATACATTAGGAAATACGGTCCTAAATAAACACATGGTGCAGTGCCTTCGCAAAGCTGCTAGTTCCGTAGGCCAGTCAATATATAATCTGGTTTTGTAGCCCCCGAAATTTTGTTTTAAATCTTGAAAGCCATTGGAATATAACGTGATTCATTTGAACACACTCTGCGTCTACAAACCAATATTAACCCCCCCCCCTCAAATTATTACAGTGTTATTCTCTCCCTTATGCCTGTATTACCAAGTAATATCTTGCTTCAGCTTTTTCGGTCCATAATTATTTGTCCGTCTGTTACTTCGGCTACGCTTGCTTCTCAGTAAGAATTTCCTCTACACTACTCCGAAACATCCGTACCGAACCTGGGGACCACCCATCCTTCCAATGCAAAGGTACCCGGGGCTCTTATCCCAGGCGTAAAACTGCTGGAGGCATGGAGCTGATCACCTCCAACTAGTAATGCGATCAAGAATTAGTGGAGGTATAACTCCAGTCTCTCATATGATTTCCTGGTGTGCACGGGGACAAATTTCGTTAAAACATATTTTACTTTAATATAGTAGCGTATATGCCTGATATTAAATGGAGGACTGATTTTGAGTGATAAATTTGAAGGGATATAGCAAGATTGTTTTGACGGTATAGTTTCAGCATTTGCCTTGAAGGATTCGAGAAAACCATAAGGTCGCGTGTATATTGGTCATCCTGTATAATCAGCACGGATGAATCTTCCAAAGTGAATTCAATGATTAACTAAATTCAATTTGTATCGTTCCTCGACAATGAACAGGATGACACATTTCAAAATGGCGGCAACTTAACACGCGCGTTTGGGTGTCAGTGTTGTTTGTGACTGTTTAACCCTTTAAATGAGAAAAGTACTGTTTTATATAAGGACTCAGTGCGTACCGCGCTGTAAACACTCTCCACTTCGGTTATAAAAACCAGTCTCTTAATGTTTTATAAGGCAAAAGTTGCTGTTTGTTCTGAGATCCGTACAAAACACACAAACGCAATGTGGGCACCACGTAGAATTTTTTAATGTTATACCTGGTCTTATGTAAAGTTACCGCTAGGCTTTAAAATGTTAATCAATGAATGTAAAAAATGTTATTGTAAAAAAGAGCCTTTGTTGACATTCAGGTTCGTGGACTGCAAGCGCCACGCAGGGATGAATGTGCTTGTTGGAAACAAAGCAGTTTAGGCCCATAAATATCATGTAGGCCTGCATCACTTTTTTTTCTGATTTTATTGCCTTAGCTAGCTCAGCAACACACCTGGTACGAACAGTTTTGAGTTTCAGTTTTACATCCTCTGCGGTGAGTTCCGGAAAACCCAGCTTCTGCACAGTTTCCAGCAGTGCAGTTTGACGAGCTGCATTGCTTCTACAGTGTTCCATAAGTACTCCAGATCTTTCACAAAACCTAGCACCAGTGGTGTGTGGTCGTCCTTCCATTTAAAAACTGTTGTAGGTTGTTTTCAAACAGAACAATAGAAAAAGAGACCAGACAGCAAACAAGAGTAGCGGCCTTTGTTCATTGCGGAGTAAAATGCCGTGTCACGTTTGTTTACGTTATTCACTTTCGACGATTCATCCAGGATGATTCATCCAAAGCAAACTAAAGTAGGCAGCGACCAACTTATTTCGTCCTGTATCTTGGATGTTCGCGTTTGGTAAATGGACTGTTTACACTGTTCGCGTTCAGTGATTCATCCAGCGTGATCATCCAAAGTGAACACTGTAAACCCGCCTTAAGAACGTGAATCAAAAGAGCCGGTCGCCATAGAGAGAACCGAATCTTCCCCAGACAAAACAGTCGTCATTGTAACTGCGCTTTTTCGCCAATAAGCATGTTCAAAATCGCGCTAAAAGCTAGTCTGTTGCTATGCTACCACATCAAGGTCATAAGACGTTCAAGATGACATTCTTGCTGGTATAGACAGAATGTCGTGGCAATGTCGTGAGGCAATACTTGTACGACCTGTCGGGTAAATACAGGCTAGCACAACAAATGACTCCAGAGTTCTGGAAGCAAGCAGATTTCTTCAGCGCGCAGTGTTTGACAGGTTTATTTTTCACTATAAATTAATTGCTTATTCTTCCTTTTTTTTTCAATACTGTCAGCACTTTAGGTTACACAGCATCAAAAATGTTCAGCCCCTATCCATTTCACGTCCTCTTCGTTGAATGTCCATTTTCATAAAATATTTTAACATCCCATCTTGTCCACCTTCTTGGTACTTACTTTCTAGGATGAGTCCCAACAAAGCTATGTATGCATCTCTTGTATTTCCGCACGAAAGATACGTGTCTGAACCATCGTTACTTCCATAAATTTTTTTCCATCCCTGTATCTTACCAGATGATGTAGGCATGCTACTCTAAAACCGTTTACTAATTCTTCCGTCTTAGGTATAATATGTTCGTATATGTTGCGTTTTCGTGTGCTCACATCGTGACATATTGCACTCTTACTTGGAAGTAGATGTAAGCGCGAAATTAAATACAAGATTGTCATGGAGAAAGCAACGTTAAACAAGAACAAGACTCTTTTCACCAGCACACTGGGCTTAAATTTAACCTTTTTAAAGCCTAGCGGTTAGTGTATGTACCGCCAGTTCTAACAGTCATCAATTCTACAGTCTGCCCACGGGATATTTATATGTTGTTTTTACTGCATCAGACCTGTTATTCAGTAGAAGAATTTTTATGTACAAAGACGAATGATATATAGAGAAGGGAAATCAATCTATAGTAGGTGCATTAAATTGCCTTTTGGAATAGGCAAGTGCACCCCTACAAGTATTGTATATAAAATCTAGAGAGAAAAGAAAGGAAGCAAGTAATTCATAAGGGTGATTCAAATAATGTAAAGATAGACTGTTAAGGAAAGGTTGAGTATAGGACAGATATATAATATGCTGTAAATAAGATGAAGGTGTATGAATAGTATTTTATTGTAAGATATGCTGACATGTCCTATACAACTTGTAAAAAGGGATGAAATAAATTGAAATTGAAATCGAAATCGTTATATATCCTAGAAAAAACATCGAATTTATTCTTATACAACACTCAATGACTAGTTTTTGTAACCGAGGTGGCAAGTCTTTACTAGGCGGTAAGAACTGAGTCTATAAAAGAAATTTAGGTGTTACGTACTGTCCTTAAAGGGTTAAAGAATAAACTAGTAATGTGCTAAACTGGAACATGGCTTCATACGGCGCTGAATCGTGGACACTTGGGAAAATAAGTCTGAAGTAGGCCTATCTAGAAAGTTTTGAATTTAGATGCTGGAGAAGAATGGGAAAGGTAATTTGGACCGATCGTGTGAAAAATGAAGAAGTGTTACATAGACTGAAGGAGGAAAGAAATATCCTTCGTACAATAAAAAGCAGGAAAACTAACTGGATTGGTCATATGTTGCGTATAAACTGCCCTCTAAAACACGTTACTGAGGGAAAGATAGAAGGAAGAAGTGACGGGAAGACGAATAAGAGGACGTAGGCAGTTACTGGGCGACCTTAACTAAACGAGGCTCCTGAAAATTGAAAGAGGGAGCACTAGATCGCACTCTCTGGAGACCTCGCTTTGGAAGAGAGTATGGACTTGTCGTAAGATAGACTACAGCTGACTGAAACTGGAGGTAAAAAAAACTACACTTTACAGCAATACAAAACAACTTATAAATAACTATTTTATTTGAAAGTTTACTGTTTTGCAATACAGTTGAATACTGATCTGTTTGAAAATTTAAGATGCTTGTTTCTGAGTGCGACTAGCAGTTGTAAAACTTAATACTGATTAAATGTATGAGTGAGAGCAGACAGGTTTATCGTATTAGGCGTATTACATAAAAATAACAAGCAACATGATCAACTAACCTCATCTGTCTCAGCTGAAGTACCGGATAATGTTCTCGCTTAATTTGATTTGCGATAAATAAATTAATATGCAATCGTAACTTGGCTAATTACTATGTAAGAAGTCTTCCCTTGCACCGTTGAATGGATGAAATAGCGTGAATGATGAATGGAAAGAATATGGCAGGAAGGGTATTAGTTTTAACCGCTAAGGACTGAAGCAAATCACCAGTCGGGTAGCCGGTCTCTGGACTGGTATTTGAACACCGGACCTCCAATGCACAAAGCATGCGAGCTTACCACTCGACTACGATATCTATCAGAACTTCAAAATAATTTTTGGTAATTCACGCATGCATTAAACTGACTGTACAGCAGAGTCTTCCATGAGACACTCATAGTTGCCCACTAGATCAACAATTCTCTACCCTTCATGAAATACGGAAGAACGCTGCCGTCTTTATAAGTCTGCCACTGGTTTATATCCTGACCCATCTATATCCAGCCCACACCTTAGCTTCCTTTTTCTTTTACACTTTGTTTTTTAAATGTTGTCTCATTTACACCTTTAAAGCCATCCCTGTACAGGCCTGGACAGGCCCTGAGGGTTCCAGGAGGTTGAGGCTCCCATATTTCAAGACAGTCGGCACATGAAGGCGGTAAGGTTGTCAGACCTGCGCACCGGCCGCCTTTACCCCCAGGAAATATTCGTGGTACTCATTTCTGTTAGAGGCCGAGTCGACCCCAGTGCCATAGTGCGTCTGGAAGGATTACGTCAATGAAAAATTCCAATGACACCATCGGGAATCGAACCCACGACCTGCCGGCTTTTAGCGCAGTGCCTCAACCAACTGCGCCATTGCGTGTCCCCTATCTACACCTAGGTCGCCCAATTTTTCTCTGTCGTCTGGGTTTCCGGACTAAAATTTTACATGCATTTCTTTGGTGCGTACCTCAAGAATTACGCATGATCAGGCAATATGGGTTCGTAACATGAATTTACATGATGCACTATGCATTATTCACTAATAGTGTCGTGGACAGTGACAGTTATATCTCCCGCAAAATAAAATTATTTTACCAGATATATTTGTTTTCGAAAAATTGACCTATACACACTAGGCTGATGCAACTTGTTACCCGTTTTGTATGGTGTGACGTTTGTAATGTGGGATGCTGACGTCGCTCATGATAGCGCAGTAAGTAAGGTTAGAAGCAATTACATAATAAGTCATGCTGCGGCCTTTGTAATGTAATATGATATGACCCATGCAGAATGTTTCAACTGTTTTTAGCCTGCTTTTCGTATGGACGTTAAGAAATTTCATGTAGTAATACTGCCTTCCGCGGTATTTTCATCTCATAGCATTGCAAATATTTAGAGAAAACTATTTTCACCTAATTTGACACTTAATATTTTAAATGATATTTTCTTATGCACTACCTCCACAGTTTAAGACATCTGTGGGCAAATCTCAGGTACCAGGTAGCACAGGCTATTAAATTTTGTATCGTGATGCCTAATATTTGTGGTTCCTTAGCCTTTTAAAGCCTAGCGGTAACTTTACGTACCACCAAGTTTAACATTAAAAAATTCTACGTGGTGCCCACATTGCGTTTATGTGTTTTGTACGGATCTCAGAACAAACAGCAACTTTTGCCTTATAAAACATTAAGAGACTGGTTTTTATAACCGAAGTGGAGAGTGTTTACAGCGCGGTACGCACTGAGTCCTTATATAAAACAGATACGCTTCGTCTTTAAAGGGTTAATATGCAGGTTGCTTCATGTCACTCTACTGGCTCCTAAAATTTTGAAGTGGCTCCTAAATTGTTTTGTCAAATCTTTGTACCCCTGGTGTGCGGGATTCCTCTTTACGTGCCGCTGTAAATTAAACCATGGTTTCGACTCAGCACCAGTCATGTCAGGTTTCGCCGGGCTTTCGCTGAACCTCCCAAATCCGATACTTCGTAAGGATGATGCTTGTAACAGCGTAATCGAGGAAGTGCAGTTATTATTTTGAGTTGTCTTTACCAAATTTAGTGCAGTTCGTTATTCACCAGAGTGATTTATATTCTTTGTACACTACATCGAATTGATCATTTATCAAAATTTATATTTATTTGGTAATATGAAACTATCCACTAGGTCAAATAGTTTCCAATTCGGAGAGTTCAAATTAAACATTTTATTTCGGTTTACGCAGTCAAAAGCTGCACCACCAACTGGAAGAGAGTTTGAGCACAGAGACGGCTTACAAAATTAGCTATCCTACAGCGAAAAAATGATTTAGCTTCTTGTATTTTATCACTGCTTTGCGAGAACCCGTCTCGTTTTATAACTTTGCTGTGTTCTAACTGTAAATTCCTCCAAAGGAATTTACAGTTTGAACACAGCAGATTTCGTGTCAATAACACTTGCAGCTGTATTCTTATAAACACAACTCACGATCGGAAGAAAATTTTGAGTTCCTTCGATAATTTTTTGGCGCGTTTATATTTTTCCGCCCATGTATGTCGCGCAGCTTTTTCTGTGGTTTGGCTGACGTTTCTGGCGGGAATAGAAGAATTGTCACATAGGAGATTCCTGTTGTACTATGTGGTCGAAATCTCAAATGTGGCGGATAAAAGCCAAAATGGGAAATTTTATTGTCGTTGTTCCACTTCATTGGAATAATTTAAAGACATCAAGGTCGCACCCAAGGGGAGGGGAGCTACCGGGCTGCACCCCCCAAATCCCCAAAAACTTAAATTTAAAAAACACAGATTTTGTAGATATTATGATATCAAAGGTTTACTTGATTTACCTTTCAGCCAAAATCAGCCACTGAAATTGGCTGATGACTACTACATTAGAATTTTCTAAAATAAATTAATAAAATTAAAAAAAACAAGAAGAGAGGACACTGTGATTGAATCATAGAACATGTAGTTGTATTCGTATGTACATGAATGCAGTTGCAGACTGTTATGTTGTACTTACAACATGATTTTATAACATAATTTTTAAAATCAAACATACATTATATATAGCCTCAGGGTTAGCCCTCCCACCAAGGAAAAATTCTGGGTGCACGCCTGGAAGACATGCTACTTTAATGACATGTTGAAGTATGCCAATTTTTTACATTTGTTAGAAAATAAATAGAGAGTTTTTGGATGATAGGTATCAAAAGAAAAAAATTTATATCTCAAAATCTGTTCCTTATATAGAGTTTCATTTGCATCATTAAGAATGAAAGCTCAAATTTTATCTTACTCACCCTACTGTTGTAGATTTTAACGTGGGCACCACTGGCAGGACAACAGATTTGTAGACGACATCAATGTCTGTCTTTGTCTTTTGAAGCATGTTGTTAGTTACTGTAACTACAGCATCCCTTATGTGGGCTTTCAACTGCTGAAGAATGTGTTTTTTGACCAGGTGGACGAGGTTTTACATTTACCTCCACAGGCAAAGCTCCACTGTGACAAATCTGGTGACCTTGGTTGCTAGGCAATTGTTGCTTCTCTGCTGATCCATCTGCCAGGCATCTTGCGATTCAAGATAATTCCTTACCTCATCTAACAGGACAAAAAACAACTGTGTTCACCAACTGAAAGCCCTCATAAGGGACTCTGTGGCTATGCTGAAAAAGTGTTGTTCTCTACTTCCACACCCCTCTATACCCTCAGTGTGTGGTGATTAATGAAACATGGAGACGACTTTACCGTGTATAAAGTGTTTTGTTTTTAGTTGTGCTGCTCAGAGCACAAGCTGTTGTGTGAAAAAGTGGAGGTGGGTTACTGTTTAAAATCATGTACCTATTCACAGCAGCATTAACAAAATGCTGTTACAAATGATGACGAATGACCATGTGGTCAGCGTCTGTGCAGACTGTCATCTGGGACTTCAGTGACTTCACACTGAACTTGTATTTGTATTACACTTGTTGTTGTTGTTGTTGTTGT
>BLKM01012983.1:0-20625 GCA_013340265.1 Coptotermes formosanus | reverse complement strand
TGGGAGTTGGCACTCTGAGACTCTGCAATTCCAGCACATTATAATTGTAATTGCATTCTTGTTGTTCCCACCCTGAAGATGGTGACATGAGTGGTTTAAACATATCAGTGTTTACTATGAAATAAAATTACATTCATACACTTAAGTGCATTTGTTGATCATTTTAAAAATTCTATATATCTGATTAATGTACAGAACATGGAACATGTAAAACTGGGTTACGGGGATGTTGAAACTTCTAAATTATATAAGGGATGATCGAGCAGTAGGAGTTGAAATGAAGGTCCTTCAGCCTCTGATCTGACATGAAGTGGCCTACTGTAAAGGCAGAAATGCAGCAAAATTCCTTTAATATGGAAATCCTGATAATCCAGCACTTTAGGAGAGTGGTCTCAACACCAGGTGCAGTTTATCAGAAAAAAGCTCCATCAGTGAAACAGCCAGATCTTGGGGCCTTGTGCAAAAAAAAAAAGGCCTCCAAGAGTGCCGTTACATCAACTGTTATGATATCTGCTGATCTGTTACCTCCTACCCCATCAACTTCTTCAGCTGTGAGGATTCCAGAAAATCAGAAGAGGACCCTGATGACCCTGAACCAGCAGTTATCCAAATGAAATACTCCTCTGGTTAGCTGTGCAGCCAAAGCGTAGGAGCAGTAACAAAAAATTACCTGTAAGAACTTAGGTCGGTATATGTACCATCTGATAACCTGGAAGATATGCTCATTTGACACCTGTCCAGTCCTGCAGGTGCCAGATAAATGGAATTTTACTGTAATCCATTTTTGTAGTTGTAGAATTTGCTTTGCTACTGAGATTATTTCTGAATATTATTTTCCCATTTCAGGTGATGGCTGTGGCTCAGGTCACTATGGTGCTGGACATACTCCCACTAAGGTTCTTCGTCATGCGCATGATATATCCATCACTCTTGCACCTGATGAGCTGAGTGCATTTCTGCATGACCCAACAAAAAGTGTATTACATACGGAACAAGAGTCCTTGAAAAATGGTGGGTACATAATTAAAGTTTTCATATCTTATGATATGTGCATGGTTACATATGGCAAGCTGTGTTTTACATTATTTGAGGGATGGTCAGAAAATAAATTTACAATATATATATTTTGGGATTTTTATTTTCAACTTTAATAAGAAAGTTCAGACGTAATTGTGCTGCTGTCCCACAACTTTTTCATGTAGTTCTTGCTATAATTGAGGCATCAACAGAGTTTCACCCTTGATTCCTAAACTGCACTAAAATACAGCCATAAGAATTTTAATTAACTAATATAACTATTGCAGGTGCACATCCAGAATTTCTCCTTGGGAGGGGGCTGACCCTGGTACTATATATAATTTATGTTTGATTTTAAAAATTATGTTATAAAAATCATGTTGTAAGTAAAATATAACAATGTTTGCGACTGCATTTATATACTGTACATACAAATATAACTACATGCTCCTTGACTCAATCACAGTGTCGTATCTTCTTGTTTTTTAGTTTTATTAATTTATTTTTCAGAATTTTAATGCACTAGTCATCTGCCAATTTCGGCTGAAGGGGAAGTCATGTAAAACTTTTGATATCATAATACCTACAAAATGTGTGTTTTTTAAATCTCAGTTCTGTGGGGTTTCAGAGGGGCTGCAGCCTGGCAGCCCCTACGGGTGCACCCTTGAACTACTGTAACAGAACGTATTCAAATTTTCATTTAAGAGTCAAACATTTTTATTTTGTAGCTGCAGACAAGCTTTATGGGGAATTTCTGGAGTCATTGCAGTCCCATGGTACTGAACAGCAAGTGTTTGACATAGTATCTGATTTCATCCAAACATGTTCTGACACACTGGATGTACTGAGAGATATGGAAAGAAAGGTTTCACAAAAAATTACACCATTATCACATGTAAGTGTTGTCTTACATTTAATGGCATGTATTTACAAGCCTTTGCATCCTGTCTTCACAAGCAAAGTATTATATTTCTTAAGTGTACATTGTACACTGGAAAGGAAAGAAAGTTGGAAACACAGTAAAGTTATTTATTTTTGTTGGTTAATAGGGTAAGCATCTTTTTATTTGCTGTAATAAGAGTATTGGTAAAAAATGAGGAAGGTAAATGTATGTATAATGCAGGAACACTAGATAAGGAATAACATCACTTCCCGAATTTCTGTATTTCAAGGAAGGAGTAAGACATGAGGTACTTAAAAATTGTACATGATAAAAGTTCATCTTTATTCTTTTGAATTATTGATCCTGTAGCATGCTTCATACTGTGAAAATTTTGTGAGTTTCTTTTTTTTTAATACAGTGCAGGTTAGTTTAGTGTTCAGAGAGAGGGTAGTCAAATCAGTATGTAACAAATTAATGAACTATGATGGCAGGGTGAAGAGTGGCTAGAAAATGAGCGAAACACATGGCGCTTGGTCTACTGTCTATACCAGAACCGTATCAGTTCTCATTTGTTATCAGAAGATGGTAATATGCAACAGGATGAAGAGGCAATGGATGTACCACTGAAACATCTGAGCGAAAAGGAAATAGTGCAACAGCTGTATAAGAATGATAATATCACAAGAGAGGTAAGTGTTTTCCTTTATCAAGACCAACTGAGATGTACACCTCATGTAGGTGTCTGGAAGATTTTCCTTTCTTGTCTTATTTTATCTTCATTATATAGCATTATACTCCATCACAGAACGCTGCTTTTTAGTTCATTTTATAGTGGTAATCATAGCTGTTTTTTCTTTGTTATAGTTTTCTGTAATACTGGATGTTATTTCCCTTTCATCATGACGAATAGCTGTTTTCAACTTCAGATTGCCATAACACCACACATCCTTCACAGATCTGCCTGTGCTAGTTCTATAGCGTACATGTGCACCAGACATCATGTTGCTGTGTGTGTGTGTGTGTGTGTGTGTGTGTGTGTGTGTGTGTGTGTGTGGACACATGACATTCCAGTCATGGTTATGGACAGTGATAACATTGCAGGGTACATGCTAAGTACTTGTCGTATCCACTCCTAATGATGAATACCTATATACAGTGAAACACGCTTAAGAAAAGCCCAGTTAGGAAAATTTCCTGCCTAAGAAGTCGGGATAAACAAGCACCAAAATTCTCCCATCTCATTAAAATCACCCTTTTAAGAAATTGCCCACTTAAGAAGTAGGATTTTCTTGGAATTTTCAAAATTTTCTTAACAGGGTTTCACTGTATGTCCTTTCCCATCTGCTTTCAGTTACAGCTGTACTTATGAGTCGGTGAGAATAGAGAATGTTGACTGGTATGAATATATATTGTGAAGCTTGGTGCCCATCTTAGATAGCAAATTGGGTAGAGCTGCTAGAAGATATGAGAGGAGGACACAAGGGGCAGTATTGTATTTTGTTTCTACAGATGTATTTCAAGGCATAAGTAGGAAAAATATTGACACAGATCTTTAAAAAATGAGAATGTGATTTGGATTCGTTGGCAGGTTCCTGTGAAGCCAGTAATGAACCTTTGTGTTCTATAAGTGGCAGGAAATTTCATGCTGGAGAAGCTTTTGTCACTGTTAATTACTGTAAATACTTTGAGAGTTTTACAGGTACAATTCAGGAAACATTCAGTTTCATGTAGTCTAAGTAAGCCAAACAGTGAGACATTCTTTTCTTATTGTGTGGTATGGGGACAAGGCACATGCTTGCTTTTCTAATCCTATTAGACTGACTTGTTTATTGCAGTGTCAGCTGGTGATTGATTGGTTGGAGCAGAATGCATACGAGCAGGTACGAGAGAAAGCTTGCCTGCAGCATTTCACAGACAAAACTGTTGCATGGGAAAATACTCTTCATCAGTTACAGGTAACCTGTATGGCAGGCATCTCATGCATCTGTACATACTACCATATTTATGCATGTGTAACTAGCCATCATGTGTAGGATGCCCCTGTGGTTTATGTTTGTAAATTTAACAGGTGTATGTTATGTAAAATATGTACCTCGTTATGTCTTATAATTGAGTTTTAAGGACAAATAATGCTAGTATTTCCATGGGTCTTAACCCTTTAAGGATGAAGCGTATCTGTTTTATATAAGGACTCAGTGCGTACCGCGCTGTAAGCACTCTCCACTTGGGTTATAAAACCAATCTCTTAATGTGTTATAAGGCAAAAGTTGCTGTTTGTTCTGAGATCCGTACAAAACACATAAACGCAACGTGGGCACCACGTAAAATTTTTTAATGTTAAACATGGCAGTATGTAAAGTTACCACTAGGCTTTAAAAGGTTAATAGGATTTATCTCTGTGAATTTTAGGTAAGTGTGAGATGTACAGTTCATTGTAGAACAGTTTATCCTTATGGTGTACTTTGTGACTGTTTTTAGACATTTATTTTGATATCTTTTAATTTTCATAGGTTTTTTGTGTAGACAAATGCTGTAGCATGGTATGGGGTTAATTTATAATTTTGCATATGAAGTCACTCAGTTTGTAATTAACTTCCATATGTTGCAATATATGTAATTTTGCTGTTTTTGTTAGGAAAATTGTCTAAATATTGTGAAACTGATAATTCTGCAAGTGAGAATCATTTTTTTGTCTGTAGATGAACTCTGCTTGGAAATGATCAGATGTTATTTCTGCAACTGTATTTATTGCCATAGCATGGTTGTGTGATCCTGTTGGCCATCTGCTGGGTCACGTGCATTGTACTGAAAAGGGGCAGATGTCATATTTATGCTGTTATAGGAATGGTCAGAGTTTCACCTGCATATAGTTTGCATTCCATTTTTACACTGAAACTCTGAACTGAAAGTACAGTGAAACTCGCTTAAGAAAAACCCGGTTAAGAAAATTTCCTGCCTGAGAAGTCAGGATAAAAAAGCACCAGAATCCTCCCATTTCATTAAAATTACCCTTTTAAGAAATTTTTCGCTTAAGACATAGGATTTTCTTGGAATTTTCAAAATTTTCGTAACAGGGTTTCACTGTACAATGTTTGTCCATAGGACATACTAGTGTTTCTCTATTTCACTGACATTATCATATTTAAGGATATAATTGCTTATTACTGTAGAATTTCTTTATCTGGCAATAATTGGACTGGACATATGGCAGATTATCAAATATTCTGGATTATCACACAATACCTGTACTGGCCTAAGTTTATACAGGTATGTCAGTTATTTTCATCATAGAAGGGCTTAGATTTTCAATTATCATAGGCCCAGTCATGTGTTTTCCTTCAGAGCATATTGGTGCAGATCACTTACACAGCACCTTACCCAGTTGCTCTAATTTTGGCTGTTTCAATTTCTGTCACTTTTAAAGGCCCTTCACGCCTTCACTGGATGCCTTAGATGATCATAATTGGTCCTTCTGTTTCTTTATATCATAGATAGTTGACGATCCAGTGTTGTGTGAAGCCATAACCACACTTTGGCTTTTGCCACTTTCAAAATTCCTAATTATTTCAAGTTTTTGTGGAATCATTAATGTTACATGCTTCTTCTTAGCAGTACCTTGTTTACTCATCTTGGGACCTTTTGAATCCATTATAATAGCTCTGTGGGTTCAATAAAGTCCAAATAACGCAAGATAAAGTTGTGCAATCAGTATGGGTACTGTATGTTATCCATAGTGAAATTTCCAGTCTTGGGTTTATTTGCCTCAACTGCCAATCTTTCAGAATTGCCTGAGTGTCAGCACCTGGATTAAAGAAATTCTGCTGTAGTTATGTTACTGTAGAAGAAATCATATTTCCCTGCTGCACTTTCTCTCTCTTTTTTCCAACGTTGTTGCTATAAGGTCTTCAAGAATTGCCAGGCTGTTTGTAAAAACCCAGATGCTGCAAGGGAGAACTCTGTGCCTCAGATACATGTGGAGTGTTGAAGACCAATCATTAGCACAGTTTTCCCTCTGTTATCTTACATACAAATTATGTGTTGTAGGAAACCAGTCTTTAAACAGCAGCCAGGTCAGACTGCACCAGTCAAGCAAAACACAAATAATTAGCAGGGAATGGATTTAGCATACATTTTTATTCTTAATTATATATATGTATGTGGAGCACCTTTAATGGGAAACCAATCCCCACAAGATACATTTAAAAAGGGCACTAGGTTTATTTGGATTCATATTGCTGCGACATTTGTTCAGCAGCAGAGAACAGTGTCGATGCTTGTGTTTTGTTTCAGCACAAAAAGTGTATCTAATGAAAAGAATGCTGTGTTACTGAATATGGGACATAATGAGACGGAAGTTCTGTCAGTATAATGATGTGACCATTTACTTACTGGCAGCTGTTATCGGGCAGACGTGGCATGGGCTTTGCTTGTTAACTTTGGTTTTTCCTGCCTTCCTTGCGAGTGTTGCTAATTTTATTGCTGTCATGAATATTGTTGTTTTCTTTCAGAATGCTTCAGGGAATATACCTTATGCAAGTAGCAGACCCATAGTAACCAAGCTTGATCCAGACGCACCACTGAGGGAAGGCAAACCTCTTCATGACATTGATATGGTTTGTGTGTGCCCTGCTATAGAATTATTTTTTATTTCTTTTGCTGGATTGTTATGCTTGAATGCAGTGATATGTCAAACAAATAGCCTCACCTGTGTGGGAATATGCTTGTCTGACGTGGAAATATAACTTTGCTGAGGTCACTCTGTCTTTTATATACATTAATGCAACAGATTGAGGATGGGGTTTGTGTCAGGGATTGTAACTAGGCACAGTAGTCAAACTGTGGGTTCTAGCCCACACCGGGAATATGTAAAATATGAAAAAGGTATTTCGAGTGTGAATGTTTTTTAGGCATTCACAAGCACAGGCATGAAGGATCCACTTTTCTTCATACAGAAACGAGTAAACAGCAGTGTGTATTGTAACATGTTAGAAAATTATGCTTTTCAACAATTTGAGATGTATGTTATTATCTTCCACTTGAATGGTGCATCCACACATTCTGCTTAAAGTGTGTGGCAGTCATTGCTCACTTCTGGAACAAGTGGATGAGCGTATGAGAAGTGTGTTCCTGGCACCCCTGTTCACTTGATAGCAGTCCATTAATTGCATGGGGGAGGGGGGTATGAAAGGGCTAAAGAGTACCACTCAAAACTGAAGATGCTACAACAGTTAAAAAGAAGAACATGGGGAAATGCATAACCCAAAAATAAATTAAGTCGCTCGTGGCAAGAGTTAATTACAAACAGGATGTGTGCCAAGGTACAGGGTTTGCTTGTTTTGTTGCTTTCGTGACCTATTATAGTACAGTAACGCTCCACCCAACATGGTTTTGCCCATTGCCATTTTGACTATAAGCAGATGAAAATAAATTTATTGGGAAAAAAATTGCCAAATGCTGAAAAATTAAATATGCGTGGATAAACATGGGTGGTTACTTAACTGCCATGGAAACTGGCAGTATCAGTTACCCGAGCACTTTTAGTGTTTAGTGTCCAAAAATGTATGTATTTCAAGTAATGTGAAGTGAGGTTGATAAGTGTCAGCATTTATGTAATTCCATTTTTACCATTAGAAGTTTGTGCATCATGGTTTTGTCCAAACACTGTCACCACCCCACTATCCCTGTGTTGGATAAGGGATGACTTTGTAAAGTTTTGTTGTATAATAGAAGATACTTTTCCTGTTACTTGCTAAGCAAGGATATGAGTGGTATATAAATCTGTGCTTGCTGTAGGAAGATGAGGTTCGTCTAGCAAAGGAAGTATTTGTGCAAATTCGTTGTGGACATTTAGAGCAAGCTCAGTCATTATGTGTGCATACTGGGCAAGAGTGGCGGGCAGCAGCTCTTGAAGGTTGGCGATTACATCACGATCCCAATTATGAGACATCAAGAGGAATTGATGAAGTTGAGAAGTTACCAATAGAAGGAAATCCTAACAGGTAATCATGTAGCTAAGCACAGTATGGTCAGCCAGATGCTGTATTGAATCTTAGAATATAATAGTGTGTTTCTTTTCCTCCTATGCATGTATTCTGAAGGCCTTCAAGTCATTTGTCCTTTTTGGAATCTTGTTTGATGAACAAAGTCCAGAACCCAAGTAATCCTAAGAGTAACAACATAGTTTTTTATGACTGGGAACTGATTTGATAGATCCTTCATGGGATTTGTCATGATGGGACAGTCAACTCGGATGTTTGGACAGATTAGCAGATTGGGTGGCCAAAAATTGAAAGCAAATGTGAAAATGTTTTGTGGCATGTCAGGACAGTGCACTTGAGGCCACTTCCATAAGTTAAAGAAAATAGTTATTATTGAGAAAGAATGAATGGCCACTAAATCGCACTTAAAGAAACTGTGAACTTTATGGAGTAGTATGATTACTGTTTGAATTTTCAGGGACATATGGAAACTGATGGCATGGCAAATAGCAGATGATAAACGTATGCCACTTTACACACGGGCAACATTTGCTGCATTATGTGGCCATCTGTCAGCTTTGGTTGACGTCAGTCAGTCATGGGAAGATCTGCTTTGGGCACACTTCCGTGTTTTGGTTGACATTAGAGTTGAGAAGGAGATACGAGAATCGTCTGTTCGTCAGTATACCAAGCTACCAGATGTTTACTGGCAGAATGAGTAAGAAATGATTTATATTTTGCCGCATTGTAAGGGCATAACCTGTCTGGCTGCAGTGTTAGGCCTAATGGACATGTTTTATGTTACCAGTATTACAAAATCTTGTCTCATTCATTATTTTTCTTTCCAATTTCCATGTATCCAGAGAGAATTGATCCCTGCCCAATAAATTCAGGGTGGTACTGTTGAGAAACTGAAAGTTGTCAGAGGAGGTGAGGATGTTGTCAAATAATTTGTTATTGTCAGTGGGACTCCTGATTGGTGTATTATTGCATTTGCTACAGTCAAGGAGTTTATATCCTCAACAGTAATGAGCAATGTATGAAAGTGTGTCCAACATGGGAGAATAAGTTACGCAGTCAGGTTCAAAATCGTAGTTATAAATTATGCCAAACAGAATGGAATGTGCATTTTTTCTGACTATTGTGCTGTCCTAGTTTTCCTAATTTCAACTTGATATGCAAAACCATATTCTGAACCATTTTTAAGCTGGTATTATTTTACAATTTTTTAAGTGAAGGCTTATCATCTTTTGAATTCTTAATGAACTATGAAGTGAGACTTGGGTGTAGATGGCAATGAAAACTAGGTTACAGTGAGCTGGAACATGTTTTCTGTTTTGAAGCAGGCATTAAATGTCCATTTAAATGAGGTCAATAAAATTGTGTTCAAGCCCTCCACTCTTAAACTAGCAGGATAACAACAGTGGAGAAAGGTAAAATTGTCCCTGTACATGCTATGAAAGCAGATAGGAGAGTGGAGGTGTAGCTCTCCTCATTCTTAACCTCAGCACTAGGTGGGGGTGAGTGGTCAGCTTCAGACCTCAGCGACTTTGCAGTTAGTACACAGGGGATCGGATTTATTTAGGCCAATACCAATCTTTATCATAGAATGTTCAAGTTTATTATACAAATCAGTTGACTGTATGAGCATTTGGGAACATTTGCATGGCTGTCAGAAACATCTTACGATCTCTTTCTTTTCCTCACCTTCTCCCTCTTAAATTGTTACAGTTTTAACAGAAATCCTTATGTAGAATATGGTGTCATAATTTTATTCTTTGTGCAATAAAAGAAACTTGAAAATGCATGGTGTACCGTACATATATGTTTTGAAAGTACAGGCACATTCTATACTGAATTCAGGAGTTTGTAAATTTACTTTTTAGAATGGACGTAGAAGAAGTGTTTTCTGAGTTGGCAGCCAGTAAGGACACCCGAATCCGTGACAGGGCACAAAAAATGACACACAAAGTTCAACAGTACCTGATTATGGATCAAGTGGGGACGCTAATGGAGGAAATGGAACAGTGGATTAAACTTCGTACCGAACAGAAACGGCAGTCACTTCGTTTTCTCTCACATCTTGTTATCTTTCTTCGTCTCATTGGACGAGCAGAAAAAGATCATGTAGGAGATGCAGTACTACGTGAATATGTCAGGGTAAGGGAGTATTTGCCACATTTGAGCTCCAAATTTTAATGCTGCTTTTTTAATAGGAAAAGAATGGCTTTTGTTTGCTGGTGCACCTGTCCAACACCATGGAGACCATATGTACCTGAACATAATATGATACCACTTCACAGTCTTCATTTTTCAGGAAAATACCTATGCAGAACATGTTTAACTTTGTATGCAATTATAAGGCAACACACCCATCTTTCAGATGATGAATTAGAGTAAAAAATCTCATCTCATATTCAGCTAAATATGGTATTCAGAACATGACAACACTGAAAAAATTCCGCTCCGTGTTTCAAATAGCAAGAGCCATCTTTGGAAGGAAAAAGTTACACCATATTTTTGAACACTCTTCCAAATATGTAAATGTGTTACAATAGTATTAACATGAGTTATACTTGCAAACAAAACACAGTGGTATGGGCCATAGTGTAAAAATGACTAAACATCTTTGCATTAGGCAGTAATGGAAACTTAAGTATTTATTGTGTATGTGTATGTTTTGAAAGTACAGTCACATTATGTACTGCATTCAGGAATTGTACAGGAGTTGTGGATAGACATAAAATTGCAAAGATATTGCATCAAAATTCCTTACTGTGAAATCAGGCTGTGCCATACCAGAGGCAGTCACTGGTCTCTCATTGTGGAGCGCTGTGTTTATTCCTAAGGCTGTCTGTGTGGGATTAATGGTGGACAGACGGGCAGTGGGACAGGGCTTTGTATAGGTAGTTCAGTGTTTCCTGTCAGTATTGTTCCACCAGTGCTCCATACTCATTTATTCATCTGTTATTGATGCTATAAAAATTTTCTCAGAAATTGAGTTCTTCTTTGATCTATCACTTCTCATTACATAATTTTGAAGCATTTGAGGTGTCTGGCTTGAATTCATAGTTCAGGGAAATGCTGTCTTCTGTTCTAACAGAATGGAATTATGTAACTGAAAAAATGGATATGCTTTAATGAGTGCTGTATGGTTTGTTACTCTCATCCAATTGAATGAGGAGACATCAGAAGAACCTTTTTTATGTTGCTTTATATTGAAAAATTTAAGTAATAGTTTAAGGTTTTTGAAAATTGTAATGTCAAGAATTATTACAATTTTAGAAGTTAAATTGGTAACATTGGTTTACCTGAAATGTATATATAGTTGACTCATTGGTTTCACGTATTGTTCAGTTTTATGAAAGAACCAGGTCTTCACTACATTATCTTTACCCAACCCAGGAATCTTAACATCTGTACTGCTGAACCATGGATCGGCACTATGATGGTGATATGCATACTCTTTCTATTTGTGTGGTATAAGTTATAATTCTTCTATACAAATTTTGTAGCCCTTTCAGCCTTTGAACTTTCTTCCATGCAATGTTGACAGGAACTGATGCAAATGCGTGACCCTCACCTAGTGGCACATTATGTAGCAACACTTCCCCAGGAGGATCAGGTGACATTATATTCAGAATTTTTGACTGGTATCATGGACTCTGGTGAGCGAGAATTGGCTCTTAGAGCAGCAGAAGATGCAGATCTTGACATTGAAACAATAACCAAGACAGTGGTTGAAAAGATCAGGTAATTATATGGTAACTTGTAAGCACATGTTATAACTAAATCACGATGCAGCATTAAATGATACAACACAGGGGCCGTGGAAAGGGCCAGACTCACTGGATATGGGTTAGCTGAGAAGGTGAGCGAGCATGTTCACCATGCGGTGTCTGCCAGGGGAATGTTGAGTTCAGGGTATGGTACAGACAAGATAAGGAGAAAAAGAGATTTGTGAGGAAGGAGAGAATGGATGTTGGTCACGAAGAGGACCTTGAAAATCTCAGCCATATTGGAGAGGCTTCCTATTCTGTCAGACAGTGAATGAGAGGTTTCTGTGATGTGCTGGAGATCAGGCTATCCTTCTTGTTCATGTTTTTTGGGATGAAGCTCTCAGTTGCTTTTAAGATGACAGTGTTTCTGCTATTTCAACTTTATAACCATTTGACCAATTTTTGTGAATTTCTTATAAACATTGTGTCACTGGAGGACCCCCCAGCACCGTCCTGTTAAATTTCCTGCAGTCAGTGATGATAACATTGTGGTCGCACAGACTTATGACATGGGAATGACAGCAGTGCCTCTTACAGTTAGGTTGAAAAACAGGCTGTGGTAACAAATCTTGGAAAAATATGAAACCTTCATCAAGGTAATTTGTTTGTAGAATGTAAAATAAACTGGTGGCAGTTTAAAGCTTTTCTTTAGCTTATGGTTTGATGGTGATAATTTCATAATGCACATGAAATGTGATACAGATAATCACAGCAACACATTGTATACAAATCACTGGAACTGAACACTTATAAATATGGCAGTGGTGTGAAGGTTTTAGGTCATATCTGACAAATTTAATGTATACAGGCTTTGTAATGAAGTAATAAATTCTTAACAAAAGTAAAACAAAACAACGATAGTAATGGTATTAATTGAGATTTAGAACTAGAAGTATGTTCACTAAGATAGCAGGCATTGTGTTCTGCTTGCAGCTCCGTGTTAAAATTTAACTCTTCAACACTGCACATTTTAAGTAAAGCACTGGGGCTGACACATATTTTTATGTAGGAGCCAAGAATGTTCTATGGAGTTGCCAGATCTACAAGCAGAATTAACAGCTGAAGACATGATGAAAGTATCGGCATTGGACTGGGTTATTTATTATCCCTGTCAGCGTGCCGAAGCAGTGTGGCAAACAAATGCAATCATATGTTACTTTCTGGCAGTTAATAAGCTGGAGGCTGCTCGTAAGGCATTCAATAAGGTAAGGACAACAACATCAAACTTCCCCAAAATGTGGTAATTTTCTGAACTTTGGCTGGGGCCATCATATATTCATTTATTTTAATACCTTCTCTCTTAATTGCAAGGTGCTGGAGGGGAAAACTGAAATCTCTTTCTTACCAATCATGATTTGGATGATCACTAACATTATGATTTTGACATATTGCGAGAGAAGGTATCCTGTGATGGAAGAACATATTTAAGTGTGATTGTGCTACATGAAATCCTGGGATGTCATTAATAGATTTTACTAGTGATGAATTTCAGCTTTCATTTGGCTTGTTTTTATTTTCTAGATTCCCTTGGATTCTATTGATCTGATAATGAAACAGTACCAAGCTAGTCCCGATGACAGCATGAATGTTGAAGGCTTGTCTGTAATTCGTAATCTACCTACTCGAGTTTCGTCTTCAATTAGGGAGTACCTTTGCTACAAGGCTTACTTGGTAATGTATATCACAAGTAAAATCACCAACAAAATGCACTGTATTTTTTACACTTATTCTGTCTTACCCCGACATGTTTCGGCGTAGCATGACGCCATCTTCAGGGGAATCGTGCAGATTTAAGACACTATTCACTCGGGCGATGTTTACATATAATATTAAGAGAAGTGGTTGCTAAAAACATAACATATGCACATACTCAGTACTTTTTCAGTTTGTTAAAACTTGATAAGAGCTGGTAAAATGGTAGTACACAACGTCATGATCAAAGGCAATACCACACTTTTACTGTTCATGCCGTGGCACACTGTTAAATAGTCAAAGAGGCTGATAAAATGTAACAAGGCGCACTGTTACATAGTCTTAAAATTGGTGAAATGTAATACATAACGTTAATAATGAAAGGCACCATCACGATTCACTGATCATGCTGTGACACATTGCTAAATAGCCGATTTACTTGTGATACAAAAGAATGCACAGTGAGAACAAAGTGAAAAAACAAAAGAAAAGAAAAAAATTGGTAATGTATAGTTCAGAATAGTGTGTGTGTTTTACAGAAATAAAATATGATATTTAAACATTTGGTTACATTAATGTTTTGTGAAACTGCAATATAAATGTTGGTTTACAGTTTTATTTTTCTGTAATGTGGGCCCAGTTTTATACATTAAAACAAATATCATATTCTTTCAAGTTTGCCTGGTGCACTGGCATTTGTGGAAACTTAAGTTATGTCTGAAATTCTTATAGGAAATATTAGCTTATTTTAGATTGTACTTACAGCATCTTAACTTGATTCATACCACTGTGATAAGGAATAATAGAGAAAAGTGCCGTAAGGCATGTGGTATTCAGGTTAAATGCTGATTGAATGATGATTATTTTGCATGAAGCTGGGGTTTTGTATGTGTTGTTGGTTGTAGGCATGAGTGAGGACTCTGAATGAACTGTATAATGCTGAAGAAACATTTCTTCAGCACTGTACAGTTCATTCAGAAGCTTCCCTCATATGATGTATCCTTTCTGACTGATACATCATACAGTTAGGAAATTAATGGCAAGTAAATCAGAATATTGTGTTGACAATTCTCTAACAGAGGAACTCTGTGCTGACTGTGGTAGTCCCACCTTTTGGCCAGTGCAGAAGACATTAGATTACATTCACATGTACTTGTATCTGATATTCTTGCAGTTTTCTGTACTTCAGTTCTGACCAGAGCTAACGAGGAAGTTTAGAATATTTTTTGTTCCTAATTATGTTGATGTTACCATGACCACTGCTACCACCTGGAAAGTAAGACTGGAAACAACGTGCATTATGATTGATTGGAAGGATTTGGGCTTTTCACTGTAATCAGTATATTATACAGGCCTGCAGTGGTTTCTACAGCCAGCCAAACATATATTTGTTATACTCACAGTATGTGGTAGCAAATTCAGCAACTACTTCTCCCAGGCGTAATGGAGATATCATTTAATGTTGCTTGGTGTGTGGTTTTTGCCTCTTGTACTTTCCAGTTTCCTTAGTCACTGCTCCATTATCTGTCCAGCACCTAAGGTTTCGTCACTGATCAAATCTAGTGTCCCTCGAGAGGTGTTAAATTGGATATGTGACAGTAATCCATGCTTTGTGAAATTCTGAATCGTGATAGGATGCTGAAGAGGGTTTCTCAGATTGGTTTCAACACTACCACCATGCCAAACCAACTGCACCTAAGCTGCCACCTGGAGAAATACCTTTCACTGAAAAAGTTGCATATGATCATCGTTACAATCAGTACAAATCAGAGCTGGAACGATGGAAGATGGCCATGCAGCAACAAACCAAGGTGAGATGTGTGACACATTCAGCAATGAAGTGAATTGCTTCTAGCCATTGTTCTTGTCATATAGCCATGTCACTTTATGTTTCAGTACATAATGTAGGTCTTTTTATTTAGAACAGGAATGGAAATTTTAGGAAATCGTATCTTTAAATGGTCATTCTATGTGTTGTTAAGGTCTGCATCATATCAGTGATGAGCTTGTATGGTTCAATCATTGCCAGTGCCAGAGTTTAAGGAAAAATAATTTTTTTGAATTGTGGAGATAAATTTTGTATGTACAAGTGTACAGCACAGGCATATAACATTGCTTATTTCACCCTCTTCATGGTGGCTTATTTTGTGTCCACAAAAGACTTCTTGTCTGTATTGGGTCTAGTTCTTTGCTGTGTATCTGTCACACTGCATGTGGGGCTCGGAAGTGCAGTTTTTGTCAGTTCAATGTAACTACCCTAGTTACTCATGGAGCATGCACTCTTATGTATGACTGATTCAAAAAAGTAGAATTTGGGTAAGAGTAATGAAGAAGTCAGTAAACACTTACAGTTAATATTCTGTGGAGAATTAGATATGTTTAGTGTGGAAGTATAAAGTGTAATATATACGCACTATAAATACATTGTGTAAGTACTGTCCTTAGCATTTATCCTACCAGGGTAGGTATTTAAATTTAGCCCATGGTTTATGAAAACTGTTGAGTATTATTTTAACAGGAAAAGACAAAATTATGAAATAAATGGCATTTTGTGGAAAATAAAACATTTTGTGCAGTGTGCCTTAAAAATGCAGTAAATTTCCTTGTTGCCTGAATGTATGGAATGAATTTCTAGGGGTGCTGCAGGTCTTTAAAAGGTTAATGATGTTTCTAGTAGTGTTTGCTGGGGAAGAAAAGTCTGTCAAATGGTTTTGTAATGTCCAGCATCAGTTAAGTTGCTGTCACCTTCAGAAAGCACACATACAAAGTTATGATTTAGGATCCAGTGCAAGTGCAGAATGAGAAAACATTATGCATAAGTTAAGATGAAGTAATTGTGCCAACCTTCATTAGTTCTACATGCTGCCATGCAGAATGCTGTGTCATCACAGTCAAATCAACAAAATCTTTAGTTCTGTTCTTCGAATTTTAAATGCAGTGTTTCTTGGAACTGCACTAATAAACTTCTGGAACTAACTTACATGAAGAAAGAATGAGTCTTCGCACAGATTTGTGGCAGTGTCATGTATTTATTCTGCCCATTGTGTTGTTTTATGAATGGGACTAGCCATCCTGTGTTTGTACACCCTTCTTGTATGATGCTACAAAGGAGCAATGAACACAGACATTGACTTGTTGCAGTAAAGATGCCATTCCATGTGGAATGATAACTAAGCCTGTTTTTTGTTCTTAGAGGCATTTTTAGGTGTTTTGCATTTCTGCAGAGCGCCATTTGATATTGTTGTTTGTCCAGTTGTATGCTAGTAACTCTCCAATAATTGCTGAACAGACGTTCATTACATTTCATATTGGAAAAATTTTACAGCAGGTTGTTGAACCAATTCATTTCCAGTTAAAATGAGACCAAAATAATTATACTTTATATGGATTTTTGCATGCATCTCTGATGTAACTTTCAGAATATTTAAAGGCATGAAAAGAAACAAAAGGGACATAACACATACATTGTCAAACTTTGATGCTGAACTCTGAGCTCCAGTGCAAGAAACATCTAGAAATGTCATCAGAACACGTGTTGTTAAAGAGCATGCTCAACCCAAACTGCTTGTTATATTGCACGGTGCTTTCTGCTTATATATGCAGAAGAGTCGTAATAAACAGGAGTGAAACGTGCCTCATTTTCCAGACAGTCAAGTCTCAGCTGTACAATATTTTGATGTTTCCTGAAGGGGGTTGGCTTGTAGACTGTGCAAATTCCGAAGCCGAAGATGGTGATGTTGATATGGATGGTGAAGTGAGTCGGCACCAGAAGCAGATGGATGACTTGCGCCAGTTATGCATTCCAAAGGTTTGTTAAGAGTCAGTAACTGTAACTCATTCTTCAAAGTATCCATGATCAGATATTCTTCATCTGCTGACTTTCCACAAGGGTAGAATGTGATGAAGCCTTGTATATCTTTGTGATCTTCCCCTGTGTCTCTTCTCCCTGTATCCATCTTTTCAACTCTTACATGTCTGCATACAGGGTGGTTCACAGCTTTATGTGATTTCAGAATCTTATTGTTGAGGTTATTCGCAATGAGAAATGTCATACAAACATACGTCTGATTCTCAAGGTTTACACAGCAACAATATGTGTTAGATGATATACCTTCAGCAACACAGGCATTTTTGTACTTGCAGTACAGCAGGGCCTCCCCCCATTTCAGCCATGTAAGGAAAAGGTACCTCAGCCGTCACTGTCCAGGTTAGTAGAGGGTAGTGTTGGCCCATGGCATTGGCCATCCCTATCTTCAGACCTCAACCCCGATTTTTGTGGAGGACCTGGTCTGCAAGCAAAATGTAGAAATGTGAAATACATTACTCTTTGCATTTTGGATGCTCCATATGTCAAGGACAATCCTTATCAATAGACAGAAGCTGTGCACTCATTTGACAAGGTATGTATCGAGGCTGACGGTTGTCATTTTGAACATTTATTGGAAATTCAGCAGTAAAAAAATTATATCCCTTTGCTTACTTTATGAACATTCAGATAATAATAAATGCATAACCTTTGAGAACCAAACCTGTATTTGTATGACATTTCTGACTGCGAATAAGCTCAGGATGAAGCTCCTGTAAAGGTGATCAGATGTTTCTGAGCATAAACATATCATGTGCCAGGTGGTGTTGCTGCTTCACACTGTAATGCATCAAATGGGAGAGTATACTGAATGCATCCAACTAGCCAATCTGATTGTCTCGGAGCAGCATAAAATCTACAAGGTGAGCAGTATATGTAAGGTAAAACCTTATTAATTTAGCCTTTATCTGACCAGGTTGGTATTTAAATTTTAGTGTATGGTTTATGAAAAATGTGTTATTTGAACAGGAAAAGGTAAACTTTTGAATGTAAACAACATTTTGTGGAAAATAAAACAAGAGATTGTGCAGCATGTCTTAAAAATGCAGTAAATTTTCTTGTTACCTAAATATACAAGATGAATTAAGGGTGTTTTATATGTGCATTGCATATGCAAACACAGGCATTTTAAAGATTAAAGTGCTCAGGACCAAGAAGTATTAATTTCAGATGAAATTAATTTGAATTTTGTATGCAATTATTGCATTTATGCAGTTTTCACTGCAGACTTGTGTGCTGAGCATAGCAGTTGGTGTGAGGAATGGCAACATTTTCCTGAACTGGCTCTGAATGGTAAAAGCTACAGAAAACTAGAGTTGTCATGTCCCAGAGCTGCAGGATATACTATCTGAGCTAGTGTATGCATGCTAGCTGACAAAATAGGTATTATTTTTGCTGCAATCTGAGGCAAACTGTGGGAGCTTAGATAAGTTTTATTGGTCACTGAGTGTCCAGCAGCCACTGGCAAAATATCCATGCAGTAAGCCATGTATTTTGGCTGGATTCATATTCATGTGGGCCACTTTTTATATTTTTCATAGAACATGAACTCGCCCACAAGTGGCCATATCTTTCACCCGTTGCCACACTGCAGAACAGCAAAAGTCAACCAATGCTTGTTCTTCTCTGCATGGCATGTTTCTCCTTTAATTGCCATTACTACATACGAAGTTCAGCTCTGTAAATCAGTGTGATTTCATTCACACTGAATATATTCTCTTGTACATATTGTGTGAATGTTAGTGCCACATTTTCATGCCAGTTTTCAACAGCTTCAGGGGACTCTTTACATGGACTGTAAATAATAACTCATACTCAGATGGTTGTTATATACAGTATTGTAATTGAGGTACACAGTGGGTCATGAATAAAGTTAAGTAATTTTCAGTGAAACTGTATCATGCTGCTGCTGCTGCTGAAGTCTTTGTAGCCAGCCACTGGAATATTTAAACTCCCCACTGCCATTTCATTGCAGTGTTTGAAAATAAGTAAGTTTGTTCAAAATTTGAATCTGTAGCTTCACAGATTCACATCCTTTTAGCAATCTGTGGAACTTTGGTAGTCAGTCTTTCAATTGCATCCTCACTTCTCTTAGTTATGTTCATTGTTGACTGCAAAATTTCAAGTGTTTCTGTTGTCATCTTTTCTGTTGTTGTTGTTTTTTTTAACTAGTGTCTGTATATTTCCTTGTAATGCTGGTTTCACTGCTGTACCTTCATGTACTGGATTAGAGTTCCCCAAGAAATAGCAGTACAAACAACATTACAGCTGCTAACCTGTGAACAGGTTGACCTCTCTTTCCTAGTGGTTCCACAAAATTAAAATGCTACACACAGTATTCAAAAGAATGAATGTGAACAGCATATTGTGCATTTATAATTCATACCCATGAGGCTACTACTTTGACTTGCAAGTGAAGTGAAGTTTAAGAAGCATATTTTCTCAATTGTGTTTGACAGTTGCACCAAATCATGCAGAACTGTTAGTTTTCCTGTATTGGATTAATGCATTTTTACTGTTTGTGAGCTTAATGACATAAAACCTAGTTCTCATAGTAAACAGCTTTTGTTGGAAACATTTCTCTGGTTAGTATTTAGTTGAGGAAAAGAATTGGTTAACTGCAACCATCCTCTTTCTTTACCCTCTGTGTTAAAAGTATGTAATACTGTGTCACATGCATATTTTAACCCCATGAGACGGGGTAATTGTTGGTTTATTTAACAGTGCTTTTTGCATCGCATGGGTTATGTAGCATCAGAAAGAGGAGGTGGTTGATGAATGTGAGTTTGGGAAGGTGTGGATGGTAGTGATTGTGACCCAACTGGTTTATACAGGTCTTTACAAAAAGCAAACTGGGTGAACTGCTGGGCAGAATCACTGAGTCATCACTAGCTCTGCTAGACCAGAAGCGTGATCCTTGGGGTCATCCTGTGTCATCGTAACCATCAGTTGAAGTGTTGTCACTGTCAGTGGATCATTGGTAAGGTAGAAAATTGTCCTTCAGACAGGGAACAAACTGATGTTGTACGCAGTGTTAACTTTACAGTTTACAATTTTTCCTGGAGTGTATCTTTTTCAACCTTTTAATAATCAGTAAATATGTACTTATCCTGCTTTGGGTTTTTATACGACCCCTTGTTCATTTTCTTTGTTTCCTTTATTCCTGCTCCAGTAATTTTGTGTCTCCATTGATTTCCCTCATAAGTCATTGTTAGTGGTTGATTTGAGGACAGTATTCTTCTATTCAGAAAGAGAAGCATGAATGATTGCATAATTACATGGTTTTTGGAGTGATTTAGTTTGTTTAATTGAATGATTTGTATTAACTTTGCACCTGTCATTACTGCTGTATTTTGTTGATTTTCTTGCTGTTGACCTCAAGGAACTTGCACTATAGAGACACCTGACATC
>BLKM01012981.1:246559-258978 GCA_013340265.1 Coptotermes formosanus | reverse complement strand
TATAAGGCAAAAGTTGCTGTTTGTTCTGAGATCCGTACAAAACACATAAACGCAATGTGGGCACCACGTAGAATTTTTTAATGTTAAACCTGGTGATACGTAAAGTTACCGCTAGGCTTTAAAAGGTTAATTGTCAAGAAGAATTCCGAGGACTTTCACTAGGGACAGCCCCAATTTTCGCGCAATATTGCGTTAGCTTTTCCACACCTCTCGTCCCATACCTACAATTGTGACATGCTCACTGGCTGCTGATCACCCACTCCGTGCGCGACATGCATTGAAAAGTGCAGTGTTACAATTCATGTCTCAACGCAGATGGTGCTGCAATCGTCGAAAAAAGACACGAAGATAACGTGACGCCTATTAGCAGTGCATTACTACTATCTTCACTATAACAGGCACCGAGGGTTTACGGCATGACGCTGTATTCGTCGTGTGTGTAGCCGATAATCATCAGTGACAACTAAGCCTTGCTGTACACTATGTGTCTCGAATACACCAACACACGCCATCTACTGTTGTGACAAAAAACACTGCTCAGAAGTGTGTTACCCCGTTTGACGGTAACGTGTATTTGGAAAACCAAACGTCGCAGGACATAAGCTGGCTCCGGGGCGCACCCTAGGAGCGGGAGGAGCTGCCGGGCTGCAGCCCCCCCCCCCCCACAAAGTCCTAGAACTGAAATTTAAAAAACACGGATCTGTAGATATTAAGTGATCAAAAGTTTTGCGTGATTTAACCTTCAGCCGAAATCAGCCACTGAAATCGGTGATGTCTAGTACACTAGAATTTTGAAAAATAAATTAATAAAATTAAAAAAACAAGAAGATAGGATGCTTTGATTGAGTAATGGAACTTGTAGTTATATTCGTATGTATATAAATGCAGTTGCAGGCAGTGCTATGTTGTACTTACGACATGATATTTATAAACTAATTTTTAAAATCAAACATAAATTATATATTGCCTCAGGCTCAGGCCCTCAATGGAAAACCCTGGATGAGCTGCTGATTTGCCTAATATGATTTTCCTCCCACTGTGCGCCATTCTCAGTTAAGACCACACGTGTACACGTGTACAGTACATAACGCCACGGACCCAGTCCTTCCCATGAAGCTGACGGTTCCTCAGCTAGTCAAGAATTTCTCACATTTTATAGAACGGCAACATTTATTAGCATTCACAACAGCCCGCCATTGGTCCGTTCCCAAACTACATGAATGCAGTACATGCCTAAAGACGGGGACGGAACGGTCCTCAGCAGTGATAAAAGACGAAATCGTCACTGTAGACATCATGAAAGTATGTAGGGGCGTAGCTGTATAGCTCCACTCATTCTTAACTTCGGCTCTAGATAGAAGTGAGTGGTCAAATCACTCCCCCCCGGGGGGGGGGTGGGGGGCGGGGAGGCCGATACCCATTGAATCGTAGGAGGCTGGCTGGGATCGAGAGGCGATCTGGACTTCCGGGGACAAGAACAGTCTCCGGCCCGCAGCGCAGTTGCTGTACCGAACACGGCACCCCGGCTGCACTAACTAACTAACTAACTAACTAACTAACTAACTAACTAACTAACTAACTAACTGACTGACTGACTGACTGACTGACTGACTGACTGACTGACTGACTGACTGACTGACTGACTGACTGACTGACTGACTAACTAACTAACTAACTAACTAACTAACTGACTAACTAACTAACTAACCAACCAAGTAACTAACTAACTAACTAACTAACTAACTAACTAACTAACTAACTAACTAACTAACTGACTGACTGACTGACTGACTGACTGACTGACTGACTGACTGACTGACTGACTGACTGACTGACTGACTGACTAACTAACTAACTAACTAACTAACTAACTGACTAACTAACTAACTAACCAACCAAGTAACTAACTAACTAACTAACTAACTAACTGACTGACTGACTAGCTAACTAATTAACTGACTGACTGACTGACTGACTGACTAACTAACTAAATAACTAACTAACTCCAAGGAGCAGAGGCCTTCTTGAGAAGCTAACAGTTTCTCAGCTAGTCAAGAAATCCCCGCATTTTATGGAACCCGAAGGTTCATTACCGCATTCACAACAGCCCGCCACCTGTCCCTATCCTGAACCAGCTCAATCCAGTCCATGCCCCCAGATCCCTCTTCTTGAAGATCCATTTTAATATTATTCTCCCATCTACGCCTGGGTCTCCCCACCAAAATCCTGTATGCACCTCCCTTTTCCCCCATACGTGCTACATGCCCCGCCCATCTCATTCTTCTCGATTTGATTACCCGAATAATATTTGGTGATGAGTACAGAGCATTAAGTTCCTCGTTATGTAGTCTTCTCCACTTCCCTGCCGTCTAGTTCCTCTTAGGCCCAAATATCCCACCCCGACTGCACATTCTGCGAAAGTGTCTGTTGCTAATTTCCTCCAGATCACAGCCCGTAACGTCCTAGTAGACGCAGATAATCATACATTTATCGCCTAAGCACGCCGGCTTTGATCACTATTGCTGGTGCGGCTGTAAATCTAAAGGAATATAACAGAGGTAGAGCCACTGTTGCCTCCCCAGGGAGCACCGCCTTATCCAAGGCACCTTCAGTGCCGAGCACGGACATGTACAACTCCCAGAGAAGTTGAGAACTATGCTGGTAGTGCCACGTCAAGCCAGACAAGTTCCAGCCGAGGAGCCATAAGGAGTGTGCCCCACAACGATACGTAGGGAGTGGAGCCCTTTAGGTGAGCTACACCAACCGTCCTAGGGCTGGGGGCTAATCACCACATACCCGAAAAATAACATTGATTCAGGAACCAAAGGATAGCCAGGCTGACCAAAATGCTAGACGACCCAGGTAGAAGAAGACAATATGACTGACTTAGCCACATGGAATATTCAGAGCTTTTTTTTAGAGTAAATGTTGTTAAGGAACAAGCAAATGAATGCGAGAAGGGTAAAATTATAACAGCTGTCATTCGGGAAACAGAAGATCAAAATTAAGGTGGCAAGACTGAATTGAGAATGATCTGAAATTGATGGGTGTCAAAAGCTGGAGGAAGAAAACAGAAAATAGATCTGTATGGGCTGTCATTGTGAAGGAGGCACTGGTTACACTGTAAGGACCGTACGGGCTGTCATTGTGAAGGAGGCACTGGTTAAACTGTAAGGACCATATGGCAATGAAAGAAGAAGGAGGAGGAGGAGGAGCAGGAGGAGGAGCAGGAGCATCAGCAGGAGGAGAAGGGGGAGGAGCAGGAGGAGGATCAGGAGGAGGAGCAGGAGGAGGAACAGGAGGAGAAGGGGAGGAGCAGGAGGAGGAGGAGCAGCAGGAGGAGCAGGAGGAGGAGCAGGAGGAGCAGGAGGAGCAGCAGAAGGAGCAGGAGGAGGAGGAGGAACAGGAGGAGCAGGATGAGGAGGAGCAGCAGGAGGAGCAGGAGGAGGAGCAGGAGGAGGATCAGGAGGAGGAAAAGGAGGAGTATCAGGAGGAGGAGGAACAGGAGGAGGAGCAGGACGAGGAGCAGGGGGAGGAGGAGCAGGAGGAGGAGGAACAGGAGGAGGATCAAGAGAAGCAGAAGGAGGAGCAGGAGGAGGAACAGGAAGAGGAACAGGAGGAGCAGGGGAGGAGCAGGAGGAGGAGGAGCAGCAGGAGGAGCANCAGGAGGAGGAGCAGGGGGAGGAGGAACAGGAGGAGCAAGATGAGGAGGAGCAGGAGGAGGAGCAGCAGGAGGAGAATCAGGAGGAGGAGGAACAGGAGGAGGAGCAGGAGGAGGAGCAGGAGGAGGAGGAACAGGAGGAGGATCAAGAGGAGCAGAAGGAGGAGCAGGAAGAGGAACAGGAGGAGGAGCAGCAGGAGGAGGAGCAGGGGGAGGAGGAGCAGGAGGAGGAGCAGGAGGAGGAGGAGCAGGAGGAGGAGGAGCAGGGGGAGGAGGAGCAGGAGGAGGAGGCCCATGTTGGCTCCTGAACTTAGCGAAGGCTGTTTTTTTCAAACTAAAGTCGTGCTGAGTCAGCTCGGTATTAGCTTGGTTAGGCAGCTGTCAATTACTTAATTGGTATTTCATAACCCGTTTACATTTCTCTGGTAATACGGATCTCACCTCTGCGCTCAGTGCTGGGGCATTTAAACCGAGTCTCACCCTCACTTTCTAGCCTATTTTAACATTATCCTCCAATCCAAGTCTTCATCTTCCAAGTGACCTTATCGCTTCAGGGTTTTTTTTCCCTGCGGCAAAACAGCCCTACTGGGGCCTAAGACCCCTCCCTGTAAAGGATTCACGATCATACTCAGACACACACCACATTCGGTACGACTCCTCTGGACGAGGGATCGGCCCGTCGCAGAGACCTCTACCTGACAAAACACAACACTTACAAGACAAACACCCATGCCCCCGGTGGGATTCAAACTCACGATCCCAGCAAGCCAACGGCTTCAGACCCAAGCCTTAGACCGCATGGCCACTGGGTTCAACCGCTTCAGGTTTACCAACTGAAATTTTATTTGGGCCTCTTCTCTGTAAACATGCGTGCTACATGTCAGTTCATCCCTGTTGATGTGGTAATCAAAAAATGTTTGTTGAAGAGTGCGAAATATGAAGCCCATTATCACGTAGCTGTCTCCATCTTTCTGCCACTTCTTTGGTCAACACAGCATCCTGTTCTCAAAATCCCCTCCCCTAATTTGTGTTGCTCTCTTAGGAGGAAAGACCAAGTTTCAGACCCATACAGAGCAGCCGTTAAGATAATGCTTTTGCCCGCTTTGATTATCATCTTAGGTAGAACAGGGCAGGACAAGAACTTTTCTTTTAATGGCGGCAGGCACTAATTAACCCTTTAAAGACCAAGCGTATCTGTTTTATATAAGGACTCAGCGCGTACCGCGCTGTAAACACTCTCCACCTCGGTTATAAAAACCAGTCTCTTAATGTTTTATAAGACAAAAGTTGCTGTTTGTTCTGAGATCCGTACAAAACACATAAACGCAATGTGGGCACCACGTAGAATTTTTTAATGTTAAACTTGGTGGTACGTAAAGTTACCGCTAGGCTTTAAAAGGTCAAGCCGGCAGACGCAGTGTTCCGCACAGTGTTGCTTGTGTTGCAGGCCTCAATATCAGCTTGCAATAAATGGTCAGAATTCCAGACATGACTCAGGCGTTGAAGTGTTCGGGTATCGTATGGCAGAAATTCTGCCTCTCGTGTGACAAGCTGGAAGGTTGCCACACAGCGTGGCGACTCCAGTGACAGGAAGACACCGTCTTCTGCAGAAGCGTGTAAAGGCGAGGGACAGCCTTGCAGGGCCTTGGTGAAAAGGCAGTAGTTACGCAGCCACCTGTCATTACGGACACCGAAATTTATTGCCATGTTCACAAGAGTCCGCCACCTGTCCCTATTCTGATTAGTCAGTATCTTCGACGTACAGAGTCTCTTAAGGCTACAGTAGGCAGTACGTAGAATTAACAGTGTGCTTGGACAGCCTAAACACGGGTATTAAGTTGCTGTGGGACTCTGACTTGGTGTACAGGAACGGCTGCATATTTTATGGCAGCAACATTTGTGTGGAATGCAAAGTAAGAAAACAATTACAGCGGCCATGAAATTATCTTTACTTCTGTTTTGAAGGTCAGAACGAATGATCACTGCAGTTAGGATTTTTAAACTTCGTATGCATACTCATCATTAAATGTTGTCGCTTCTGGTACAACCAGAATATTGTAGCCGTACGAAATGGAGTGTTCGCCGAGTTGTAACATCCCGTGAGATTTCCGCCTTCAGTGGTGATATGCTCAGGAATGAGCGACGGATGATACAGCATGCTGAGAACAGGGTGCTGACATGAATATTTGGTTCAAAGAGGGAGAAAGTGGCAGAAGGATGGAGAAAACTACGTGAAAAGGAGCTTCACAATTTGCGCCCCTCACCGACATTCATTAAAGTTACCAAATAAAGAAGTTTGAGTGGGGAATATAGTACGCATTGTTAGAGATGAGAGATACAGCTACAATTTTAGTGGGTAAAACTGAAGCGAAAAGGTCACTTGGAAGGTAAAGGTGTAGATTGCAGGATAATATTAAAATAGGGTATAAATTGAGGATCAGAAAATATGGTAACTAAAACCAACAAATGCACACAAGTTTACAGAAATATACTTTAAAGGCAGTAATACCTACTAAATGTTTCGGCCACCCATGTGGCCATCCTCAGGGAGGTGCGTTACGAAGAATAAATGCATTAAGATGTTACAGAAATCACATAAACCAATGCACATGTAAAATATTAAATATTAAAATTCTTCGTAACCCACCTCCCTGAGAATGTATACGTAGCAAGAAGGACTTTACCTTACCAGCGATGTTCCAGCGTTCAGTGTAAATTCTCACCCTGATCATGGTGGTATACATGCCACCGAAACATGTCGGAGTTAAAGTGATCCTCTAAAGACTTTGTGTCATGTATTAAATTTGTGCGTTACTGTTGGTAACTAAGAGATAATAAATCTTACTGAGTATATATATATGTGTGTGTGTGCGTGCGCGCGCGTGCGCGCGCGCGTGTGTATATATATATATTGCTAATGAAACAGCAGTTTGTCGCAATCCACAGATACACAGTTTTACTTGAGACAGAAAAAAACTTGGCACATCCGTAACAGGCCAACACTTAAGCATGTTGCATTTTTAAGAAAATGCAAGGAGTAGCTATCATTCGGTGCAGAATCTTTTGTCTTCCAGGTTGCTATCCAAAAACACAAAGATTAGGGTATACAGAACTGTAGTTTTACCTGTTGTTTTGTATGGGTGTGAAACTTGGTCTCTCACACTGAGCGAGGAACAAAGACTGAGGGTGTTCGAGAATAGGGTGCTGAGGAGGATATTTGGGCCTAAGAGGGACGAGGCGACAAGGGAGTGGAGAAGACTACATAACGAGGAACTTAATGACCTGTACTCATCACCAAATATTATTTGGGTAATCAAATCGAGAAGAATGAGATGGGCGGGGCATGTAGCAAGTATGGGGGAAAAGGGAGGTGCATACAGGATTTTGGTGGGGAGACTCAGGCGTAGATGGGAGGATAATATTAAAATGGATCTTCAAGAAGAGGGATCTGGGGGCATGGACTGGATTGAGCTGGTTCAGGATAGGGACAGGTGGCGGGCTGTTGTGAATGCTGTAATGAACCTCCGGGTTCCATAAAATGCGGGGAATTTCTTGACTAGCTGAGAAACTGTTAGCTTCTCAAGAAGGCCTCTGTTCCATGGAGTTAGTTAGTTAGCAATTTTTTGTAGACATAATTGTGTTTATATTGTATATGTATGTAAGTGTATTATATTTGTAATTGCATTTGTATTGTAATTGTATTTTATGAGTATTGTATGTATAATTATATTTGTATTGTAATTGTATTTTGTGTATTGTATTTGTAATTGTATTTGTGTTGTATTTATTTTATGTGTATTGTATTTGTATTGCCATTGTATTTATTGTGTGCAGCATTGTTTTTGTAATTTTGTGTGCTGTGTTTTGTTTGAGTGAGGTGTGTTATTTTGTATGTTGTGTGTTATTGTAGTACCGCTGCCACCGGGTACAAACCCATTTGCAGTCAAAATAAGTAATAATAATACGATTGTGGCAGACGGGTGTTTCTAACCCCACTGTCTGTGACAAGTCGCTGTTTCATGAGCGATATGATTACTCAGTCAAAAGCCAAAAGAAACACAGGAGACTATAACACCGCGGAAGAGAGCCCAAAACAAAATTGTAGCAAACGTCTAAAAGGAAAATAGTGGCAAACAGACGGAATTGAATTCGTCCCTCAGTGATTTGTTTTCACGCCACACCTGACGCCAGAAGAGCAATTTTTCTTTTTCCAATGGCTCGTCAGCCCTTGTGGGCCAGGGTCTCCCCATTATCGAGGCTTCACGATCACATTCAGACACACCACATTCGGTACGACTCCTCTGGGCGAGTGATCAGCCCGTCTCAAAAACCTCTACCTGACAACATACAGCACTCATAAGAGACAGACATTCATGCCCCCGGTGGGATTCGAACTCACAATCCCAGCAAGCGAACAGCCGCAGACCCACGCCTTAGCCGGCGCGGCCACTGGGATCGGCCATAAGAGTAATTAGAAAAACTGAAACAACCAATATTTAATGCGGTGATCTGCCAGTTTAGCCTACTTGGGGAAATAATTCTGCAGCATCTATGTCACGTCACGCAGACACGTAGCGATGAACTTGACGTCACCCTTCTGCTGCCGACACAAAGGGCGAGAAATGGTATTCAACAGATGGCTTAACAACGACCTACTGAAAGAGCAACTATACCCATTCGACTGTTCCTACCTAGAGGCAAATTGGGCTAGATGTTGGGGCTGAATACGTATAATTTAATATTAGGAAGGATCCGTTGTAGGAAAAAGGCAGTACCTTCTTCCGTGCCATTGGTACATTTGTACCAGACCACACCGGGTCACGTCCCATACGACTATAACTGCAAACCGCACATTATCCACGTATTTTTTTTTCCAAATCTCTCATCCCGTTGTGTTGCACAATATTAATCCGTTTTTCCAGTAAAACAAAAGTTGTGCCGATCCCAGTGGCCGCGCGGTCTAAGGCGTAGGCCTGCGGCCGAGCGCTTGCTGGGATCGTGGGTTCGAATCCCACCGGGGGCAAGGATATTTGTCCCTTGTGAGTGTTTATGTGTTGCCAAGTAGAGGTCTCTGCGACGGGCCGATCCCTCGTCCAGAGGAGTCCTACCGACTGTAGTGTGTGTCTGAGTGTGATCAAGTGAAAATAAACAACCTCGACACCTACTGTGAGTAGGTAGAAGAGGGAAGGACTGCGAAACGAAACAAAAGTTGTGTTTGGCTGGAAAAACTGATTAACCTTTTAAAGCCTAGCGGTAACTGTACGTACCACCAGGTTTAACATGAAAATTTCTACGTGGTGCCCACATTGCGTTTATGTGTTTTGTACGGATCTCAGAACAAACAGCAACTTTTGCCTTATAAAACATTAAGAGACTGGTTTTTATAACCAAAGTGGAGAGTGTTTACAGCACGGTACGCACCGAGTCCTTATATAAAACAGATACGCTTCGTCTTTAAAGGGTTAATATTATTCACATATGTTTGGTGTAAGAGACAAAGGAGCCCTACCCATGCCATGGCTCAGGTGGTTAGTCGCCGGCCTGTCTTCAGAGGACCGGATTCAATCCCAGGCCCATACAGTAAATGAAGTGGCATTCGGGCCGATTTTTTTTGTTCCAGTACTTCGGTTTTACCGTGTCGTTATCAGGGCTGTGGATTCGGAGTCGGAGTCGGTAAAAATGTACCGACTCCGACGACTCCGACCTCAATCTAAAATCTTAACTAGATACTCCAACTCCAGGGCCCTGATAGCTACAGTAACCATTAGATTTATATTTAAATATAGGTTATAAGTAAAAAAAGTAGCCTGATGATTCACGTGGTGGTGATGAAATGTCTTATAGGTTTACCGCTATTAATACATATTGAGCTTTTATGAAGGAGTCGGAGTCGGAAGTTTTAAAAATCGAGGAGTCGGAGTCGGAAGTCTTAAAAATCGCGGAGTCGGAGTCGGAGCTTTTGTGTACCGACTCCACAGCCCTGGTGGTTATCATTCCACCAACGTTCCGTTCTCATATTCATCTTCCTACTCCTTTTATCTGCAGGCTAAGCGTCTGAAGACTGGAGACTTCCAAACATCGCATATCGGGGATCATTGGGCAGAAAAGTTGTTTTACATTGTCCTTCTCCCTCCCTGCCAGCACATGTGGCATTTGTAGTGAACAAAGTGACACTAGAACACGTTCCGCTCCCACTACTTCAGTCTCCCGCTGTCCACAAAATTCCACCCATGTACCACACTCGTGTTTCGTCCTTCTACCACCGATGCTATATAATCTAAGCGACCGACAGCGTCATTAAATAAAACGCTTTTTCTTCTTCGGTCACTCAGTGGAGGAAAAAGGGCGCATGCTATTCGATTTGAAATTTGTACCACAGCATAATAGGAGGATCAGTGCTTCAATGTATTGTGTGGCTTTTGTTCAAAGTATACTAGAAGACCCTTCAAGCTGCACAGAGACTTAACGGGTTCACAGATGTCAAGCTGTCATTAAACTGCAGGTCAAAATACACAGTCCTTTCTTCGCTAGCTGGCGGTGACTCAGTTATTAAACAAATTCTCGGCTTTCCACATTCAAACACAGTCCACTCAACGCTGGTGCACTGCCAGACGAATTAAGTTCACGCCTCCACACATCATGTTTTTAAAACGCCCTTTAAACAAGATTTGAGTCTTCTGGGACATAACGCCGTGTTAACTGGTAACAGGTGTTTAATCTCGTGATAACTTTACAATTATCCTCGAATCTACGCTTACGTCTATAGGATGGCCGACTCTCTACAGCGTTTTTCACCAAAGTGTTGTATGCACGTGGCTTTACATATTTCATTCATTCATTCATTCATTCATTCATTCATTCATTCACTCATTCACTTGCTCACTGATTCATTCATTCATTCATTCATTCATTCATTCATTCATTCATTCATTCATTCATTCATTCATTCATTCATTCATCACGTAGCCTGTCTTAACGCTAGGTCCACAGCCACGTCCAAATCGAGCTCTCCAAATAGTACGATCTAGTGCTTCCTCTTTCACGTTCCTTTATTTTTTCTTTTCCTTAAGTCATACTGTAGCTGCTTACGTCTTCTTCCTCGTCTTCCCGTCACTTCTATCCTGCCTTTTATCTTTCCTTCAGTAACGTCCTTTAGAAGGCCGTTTCTACTCAAGATGTGACCAATACAGTTGGCCTTCCTTCCCCTACTTACACGTAGGATATTCCTTTCTTCCTCGACTCTGCACAACACGATGGGTCCAAATGATCTACCCCAGCTTTCCCCAGTACCACGTTCCAAAGCTTTCCACTTATCTCAGAGCTGCTTTTCAAAGTGTCCAAATTCCACTTCCATATAAATCTGTGTTCCAAATGTAGCATGTCGATTTTACTCAGGCACAACCCGTTTCACATTCCTTGATTTGATCGCCCTAATAATATACGGTAAAGAGGTAAAGCAATCCCTGTGCAGACCCTGAGAATTCTAGGAGTTCAGGCTCCCATAATTTATAGACAATCGGCACATGCAAGTGGTACAGTTGTCAGTCCTGAGTCGGCCCCAGGACCGTAGTGCGGCCGGAAGGATTATGTCAATGAATAATTCCAATGACACCATCGGGAATCGAACCCGCGACTTCCCGGCTTGTAGCGCAGTGCCCGCCACCGTTTATCACAAATCATGCAGACCCTCATTATGCCAGTACCTCTTTATCTTCGCAGTACCTCTTTCATTGCGGATGCTGTGTTATCTCTCTACGTTTACCACACCCCATTCGATTTGATTCCTTAAAAAATCGCGACAAAACTAACTGTACCTGTGTTACTAACGCGCTGGCTGGCAACAGTTACGTGAATGACCCGCGTCTCGCGTCAGACGGTGTGACGTCACGATGCATTAGCGTAGTACAGGAGGGAGGGCCTGCAATCTGCAAAACCTCAGCTTCCATGAGAAATTACGAAGGATAAAAGCAGTCCCATTACAGTCCTGGACAGGCCCACAGGGTTCCAGAAGGTTGAGGCTCTCAGTTTTCTAGACAGTCGGCACTTGAAGGTGGTAAGGTTGTCAGCCCTATTTACCGGACGCCTTTACCCCGCAGGAAATATTCCTGGCACTAATTTCTGTTAGAAGCTGAGTCAACCCCAGGGCCATAGTGCGGCCGGAAGGACTGTGTCAATGAAAAATTCCAGTGACACCATCGGGAATCGAACCGACGACCTGCCGGTTTGTAGCGCAGTGCCTCAACCAACTGCGCATGTGATGCACTCACCGTCGTAGATATTAAGACTGCTGTTCGCTGGAATATTGTGACGTCACACAGGGTTACCAACACTTTGCGTTAAGTTCTGTAGCAGACTACGGTCATCTCCCATCATTCGAACAGAGAAGCTGTGAAGGAAGACAAATTGGTTCCGGTTGGGATATGAACCAAATACAGAAGTTCCAAATGTGTAAAACGGCGTTTATCAACCTATGGGTAGCAGCCCAAATGCGGGTCGCAAAGCTATTCTTAGTGGGTCGCAGAACAAAAATACGCATGATCGTTTTGAACACGTATGTTTATCATCACTTCATTACATCAGTCGTTATGAAGACTCGTGTCTCTGGTATACACGCAGCCCTGTTTGTGTCTTCTGGCGGAGCAAAACAAAGCAGTTGGCCTTATATAGGACACAGTTCAAACCGCTCAGAAACATACATACATACATACATACATACATACATACATATATACATACATACATACCTACATACATACAT
>BLKM01012981.1:228172-241618 GCA_013340265.1 Coptotermes formosanus | reverse complement strand
ACACACATACATACATACATACACACACACACACATACATACACACACACATACATACATACATACATACATACATACACACACACACATACATACATACATACATACACACATACATTCATACATACTTGCATACATGCATGCATGCATACATACATACATATATGCATGCATACATGCATACATACATACATACATGCATGCATGCATACATACATATATACATAGGGGAAATTGGGGTAGAACAGGGTACTTAGTGGAAAGACGGCCCTATCTTATTGATTCCTTCAGCTAACTTATAATCTCTTCAGTAAAAACTCTTCAAATACTTGTCTATCACATGACGATCCAAATATTTTGCTACATGGACTATTGTAAGAGGAAACTAAATTTGAAGTACGTGATGCAAAGTACCCCATTTTATCGAACCGGTAGGATAAAACGGGGTAACTGAATATCTATGTGGGAAACAAGAAATCTTGCTTCCGCTCGAAAAATACAGAAGCGTGTGTGATGCTCACACAACAAAGGAAAGCTTAAATACTTCGTATTAAGCATTTAGACGTACACTTACTTTCCCTGTTTTACGAAGGGGCCTTCCTGTCTCGCAGTTGCAAAATGTCTTCGCTGCTTAACAAACACGCAATGGCACAGTACGACTCACTTTCGCCTGCAGACCAGAGAGAGCGGGTGGTAGCAACCACTCAGTACTTTTGGCCAGAAATGTCATCACTTCCTACAGAAAAAATCGCAAGTACCCCGTTTTATCCTACCGCCCCGTTCTGTCAGACTCTCCCCTACGTACTTACATACACACATACATACGTACATACATACATAACCTGCCGCTAATTCCAACTAATACCATATTTGACAAACAATATATACATATCTATTATTTACATCTCCCCACAATGTTTCCGCTTAAATAAGTCATCTTCAGGGAGACTTGACCATAAAGAAAAACAGGACATACATAAACACAAATACATTATATAGAAATTCGAGACGATATAAAGTTGTGATTTTACCTTAACCTTTTAAAGCGTAGCGGTAACTTTACATACGACCAGGTTTAACGTTAAAAAATTCTACGTGGTGCCCACATTGCGTTTATGTGTTTTGTACGGATCTCAGAACAAACAGCAACTTTTGCCTTATAAAACATTAAGAGATTGGTTTTTATAACCGAAGTGGAGAGTGTTTACAGCGCGGTACGCAGTGAGTCGTTATATAAAACAGATACGCTTCGTCTTTAAAGGGTTAAAAATGCAAGGATGATATTAAAATGGATCTTCAAGAAGTCAAGAAATAGGATGGGGCGTGGATTGGATTGATCTGGCTCAGGATAAGGACAGGTGGCGGGCTCTTTTGAGTAGGGTAATTAACCTTCGAGTTCCTTAAAATGCAGGGAATTTATTCACTAACTGAGGAACCTTTAGCTTCTCAAGAAGAACTCTGCCCCACGCAGTGTGTAATTCAGTAATCTTAAAAGTTTCTGATGAAAAGTAGCGACACAAGTGTTTGCTTATGCGTGTATTCACAAAGGTTGTCACGCTGGATAATTTACAACTTTAATGACAAGAGGACTGCACTTTACTAATTAATCTTGGCGGTCACTTCCAAACTCCCAGTTCTCATACAATGGTGGCCAGTAGCTAGCAGCTTGTTTGTCCACGCAATCATCCATTACAGTCAGAGGGCAGATTACTTTTCGTTAGAATCCTTGTTCATTACACCGGTCCACCCCACAAACTCACACACTTGCCCCTGCTCTGATTAATCCGGTAAACACCACGTTTCTTCACGTATAACTTTAAGATTATTCTCCCATCTGTGCCTAGATCTTCCAAAGTGGCCTTTTCTCTCACGTTTGCGACTAAAATTCTGTATGCCTCTCTCAAACTCCTCATTCGGACTACGAATTCCATTCCCTCTTTTCCTTTACTACTCGATCACCCTATTAAAATATAGGCAGATCCCAGTGGCCGCGCGGTCTAAGGCGTGGGCCTACAACCGCTCCCTTGCTGGGATCGTGGGTTCGAATCCGACCGGGGGCATGGATTTTTTCTCTCATGTGAGTGTTTGTGTTGTCAGGTAGAGGTCTCTGCTTTGGGCTGATCGCTCGTCCAGAGGAGTCCTACCGACTGTGGTGTGTCTGAGTGTAATCGTGAAGCCTCGATAATGAGGAGGCCCTGGCCCACTAGGGGCTGTTGTGCCTTAAAAACTAAATAAAATATACGCCAATCCCAATAGCCGCGCTGTCTAAGGCGTGGGGTCTAGGCCGCTGGCTTGTTGGGATTACGGGTTCGAATCCCGCCAAGGGCATGTCTGTTTAGCCGAGTGCCGTGTGTGTGAGTGTGATCTCGACACTTCAACAACGAGGAGGTCTTGACCCACTAGGGTCTATCGAACTAATAAAAAGTGCCGGCAACTACACTTTATGAAATCTCTCAGCCGGATACTCATTTACTAGTACGACCGCAGTATTTTAGTTGTTCGCATGAAAATGTAACTGTTCTTACATGTACATGCTATCCGCCCCTATATTAACCGGTTAAACCCCAGGAAAATCAACTTATAGGTTTGTGGGGTTTATCTTTTGAGGCAGGTTGTGTTTCATATTGTGTTCTTGTAGGTACTCTGGTAGGTGGGTACAACGTACCAACGTTTAAAACCTGTAGAGGGAGGGAGAATGTTTTTATGAAACATTATATCCACCTACCAGGCTGCAGTATAAATATTTTATCCGCAGTCTGAAGGTGTCAGCTTACGACCTTCTGTTTGCAGTTAACCCTTTAAAGACGAAGCGAATCTGTTTTATATAAGGACTCAGTGCGTACCGCGCTGTAAACATTCTCCACTTCGGTTATAAAAACCAATCTCTTAATGTTTTATAAGGCAAAAGTTGCTGTTTGTTCTGAGATCCGTACAAAGCACATAAACGCAATGTGGGCACCACGTAGAATTTTTTAATGTTAAACCTGGTGATATGTAAAGTTACCGCTAGGCTTTAAAATGTTAATGGTAGATTATTTCAGAATTAATACTAAGGCGGAACACTGATTCTCATTTTTACATTTAAAATATAATTAAATTAAAAGTGTATACAGTGTAAGGGATCGTGTTAAACACGCGCGAGTTCGCGCGGAGAAGGCCGGCTGCTGGTCAGCAAGCAGTTGCGGCCCATATCAACTGTGGAAACCCGATATTCGGGGGATGGCGGACTGCCCAATCATTCAGCTGTCACCTGGCCGTCACTAGAAGACCAATGCTGTCACATCATTTTCCAGAATCTGATAAAACTCGTAAAAAATCTTGATTCTTGCTTGCTGAAACTGGCAATTATGGCTACTCTTTGCTTACTTCCGGTCTACCGAGCTGGTATCGCGGGGACTGGGTCCCGGTGCTCGTCTGAAGATGGAGAAGAAGGGAAAGACATGACTACACACAGCAACAGTTGGAACATGAGCACCATAGAAACAATGTCAAAGTTAGCAGCACATAGATCGCAAAAGTACGCAATTCTTCATGTCGATTTTAACGTAAATTGAAAAACTTCAGTAAATGTAAAAGGTATAGATTCCCCTGCCCACCTCATAAAGGAGGAGTAGAGGTAGAGCTCCACTCATTCTTAACCTCGGCACTAGATGGCTGTGAGTGGTTAACCTTTTAAAGCCTAGCGGTAACTTTACGTACCACCAGGTTTAACATTAAAAAATTCTACGTGGTGCCCACATTGCGTTTATGTGTTTTGTACGGATCTCAGAACAAACAGCAACTTTTGCCTTATAAAACATTAAGAGACTGGTTTTTATAACCGAAGTGGAGAGTGTTTACTGCGCGGTACGCACTGAGTCCTTATATAAAACAGATACGCTTCGTCTTTAAAGGGTTAATTTCGCTTCCTCACCATTTTATCCCCGGGAAAGAAACCCGGTACAGATTGAAAATGAGGGAGTGTGGGCTCCAAAGTCGGTCTAGACGTTTTGGACAGGAGAAGGTTTCATAAGAGATTTAAGTTTCAGGTAGCCAAAAGATTACAACACTTTTTGCGGTTGAATGGTCCACCGTTTGACGAGCTACTCAAGATTGTTTGGGGCCGCGGTGGCGCAGTTGGTTGAGGCACTGCGCTACAAACCGGCAGGTCGCGGGTTCGATTCCCGATGGTGTTATTGGAATTTTTCATTAGCACAATCCTTCCGGCCGCACTATGGCCCTGGGGTCGACTCAGCCTCTGACAGAAATGAGTACCAGGAATGTTTCCTTGGGGATAAACGCGGCCGCTGCGCAGGGCTGACAACCTTACCACCTTCATGTGCCGACTGTCTAGATATCTGGGAGCCTCAACCTACTGGAACCCTCTGGGCCTGTCCAGGCCTGTAATGGGACTGCTTTACCTTTACCTTACTCAAGGTTGTTACTCATAAAATCGCTAAAAGAAACAGTAACATGTGAGAAGCAGTCGCTTCCAATCTGCGTTTATCCATAAAGGTACGATATTTGGACAAAGTAAGTACTTTTGCAGACCTGTTTACTGTTCGACAGTTATTGAATGAGTACTGCGCAATACTTTCCACAGATTATCCAATATTCTCTTTTCTTCTGAACAATACCTGTATATTGTGTCACTCAAGCTATAATACTGTACAATAATTAATTATTTTTCTAGTCCTTCCCTCTTCTACCGACTCACAGTAGGTGTCGAGGTTGTTTATTTTCACTTGATCACACTCAGACACACACCACAGTCGGTAGGACTCCTCTGGACGAGGGATCGGCCCGTCGCAGAGACCTCTACCTGACAACACAAACACTGTACAAGAGAAAAAAAAATTCATGCCCCCGGTGGGATTCGAACCCACGATCCCAGCAAGCGCTCGACCGCAGACCTACGCCTTAGACCGCGCGGCCACTGGGATCAGCGCAATATTTAATACTGCACAATATTACTGCCGTCTAGCGGTACCTTAAGGGAAGCCACGGAAGTGTCAGTACAATTGGTGTTCTGGATGTTTCCGCCGCAGAAGACACTAAACATGCCCATTTCGTCACATACCCTGATGCTGGAGGCAATAGAACCCTCGAAAGGTCAGTAAAATTCTAACAAACTACACAGCGTCACGTCACAAAAGCAGCAATTTTAATGCTCAGCGCCTGAGAACTTCAAATCTCAGATAAATACAAACTTGCAATCAGTCAGACACAACATATATGCTTTATAGGTACAAAGCGCTACATGTTTCGGCTCATCGGGTAGCCATCATACATTAAAAAGATAATAAGACACGCAACGTGCGTATAACGTAACAGACAGGCGTGTTCTTCTAACCACTGTTGCCATGGAAAAGCAATAAATATTACATATTCTGAGTGTGTGTCTGTAGCCTTAGTTACCCAGCAAGCAAAGCGCATGCGCCGTATTATATTGCCATCTGTAGCCTGTCTGGCTGTACCATATTTTTTCACATTATCTCATAAACGGTTCGGTTTTCGGAAAAAAAGTTTTTGAACATAAAATGTGTGTTTTGTTTTCCTCTACACATTTATCTGATACATTTCTCATTCGGGCCGCGATAGCTCAGTCGGTATAGCGACTCGCTACAGGCTGGACGGTCCGGGGATCGAATCCCGGTGGAGGCGAGATTTTCCGCAGCCGTCCAGACCGGCCCTGGGGCCCACCCAGCCTCCTGTAAAATAGGTACCGGGTTTCTTTCCCGGGGGTAAAGCGACCGGAGCGTGGGGGTAGCCACCCCATCCCCTCCTCGTGCCGAGGTTCACGAACGGGTAGAGCTATACCTCTACTCCCCCTCTTGGGCCCTCAGGACCTGTTATAGGGTGAACCTTTACCTTTAAAATTCCCATTCGAAGAAGAACAGAGTGACTTACTATCATATACGTACATAGCTCTTCACGTATAGTATCAACTATTCTTTCCAGAGTTTAATGAAACTTTTGTTTTCTCAACAGATTTTGGAAAAATACTCAAATATCAAATTTCATGAAAATCCATCCAGTGGGAGGACAGTTGTTCCATGTGGACGGACAAAGCTATGACAAAGCTAACAGTAACGTTTCACAATTTTGAGAAGGTGTCTTTAGAAGTAAAATATAGGGCTGCAATTTTACTTAGTTGAAATTTCAGTCTTCATACAATTTTAATTCTACGGGTGAGTGTAAAATCGTAACTGAAACCTCAATGTAACCTAACTGGACCTGTAAATTTTACTTTTTAGCTTCTTACGTGTACAGCCAGATGGTGGCTACGTGACTGGCCGAAACATGTAGCTGTTTTACCTAAAAAGAACATACGTTGTGTTTGACTGATTGTGATGTACAGCGTACGGCGGAAAGGACAGCTGCATACAGGAATTTGGTGGGGAGACCTGAGGAAAGGCGACCACTTGGGAGACAGGCGTAGATGGAAGGATAATATTAAAATTGATCTTCAAGAAGTGGTATGGGGCATGGACTGGATTAAGCTGGCTCAGGATAGGGACAGGTGGCGGGCTCTTGTGAATGCGGTAATGAAACTTCGGGTTCCATAAAATGCGAGGGATTTCTTGACTAGCTAAGAAACTGTTAGCTTCTCAAGAAGGCCTCTGCTCTATGGAGTTGGTTAGTTAGTTAGTTAGTTAGTTAGTTAGTTAGTTAGCTAGTTAGTTGGTTGGTTGGTTGGTTGGTTGGTTGGTTGGTTAGTTAGTTAGTTAGTTAGTTAGTTAGTTTAACGGATTGTGAGTTGGTTTTTATCTTAGCTTCTGAAACACACCGGGCATGAACCACCTTAAAACATTCAAATCTCACATTCCTACCTTTAATCCGTGCCAACGCGAACCAATTCCCGTGCTAAACGAATCCTTTTGTAGGCACATTTAAGTTTTATAAGAAGTTCGTGTTGTATGGGGGTCATATGTTCCAACATATTGTTTGGATTAGGCAGTTAAGTGTTTCACGTCTGGGCACATTTTCTGATGATATCCAAGGTATGTGCGCTTCTTTATGTTCAGACCTGACACACAAGTAACAGATAGACCTATCGAGTATTGTAATCAAATTAATTAAACTTGTGATCTCACAGCATCTACCAGACCGCCTGCCATTCAACCCGAACATGAATCAGGGTACATAGCTCGCGTAGCTCAAAACGAGACAAGTATTTCCAAAGAACGCCATCTATCGACATATACACGAACTAATGTTGAGGACATACGTTTTGTATACATGATATAATGAAGGCTGGAGCGATTTGTGTGTCCCTTGAAACTTGGATGTACGTTGCAGGTGTCTCTCAGACCGGTGCTTCCCTCTCCGCCCCCCCCCCCCAACTCAAGGGTCTACCCGATATGTAGAGAAATACTAAGAGGTGTATGTAAATTCAGTTCACTGTCATTTGGCCCAGGAAAGTGGCCAGTGACGGGCCCTTATAAATGGATGATCTGTATACCAACAACATGCGATTGGAACAAATTCATTCTTATAAATACTTAGGATCAATCATAAACAAAGGTAACTCTATTGAAGAAGAAATAGGAGAAAGAATCATGACTGGTAACAAAGCATATTATGCAAACAGACCCACACTCAAGAGTAAATTCGTCTGCAAGAAGTCCGAACTTAAAATATATCGGACCGTCTTAAGACCTGCAGTCACGTAAAAAAAAGGTAAAGCAGTGTCATTACAGACCTGGACAGGCCCTTAGAGTTCCAGGAGGTCGAGGCTCCCAGATTTCTAGACAATCGGCACATGAAGGTGGTAAGGTTGTCAGCCCTACGCACCGGCCGCCTTTCCCCCCAGGATGTATCCATGGTACTCATTTCTGTTAGAGGCTGAGTCGACCCCAGGGTCATAGTGCGACCGACAGCCTGTAGTCACGTATGCCTGTGAAACCTGAGTCTTGAGAGAAGCCATCAAACAAAAACCGTTGGTCTTTGGAAGGAAAATATTGAGAGGGATATGTAGACCCACCAAAGAATTAAATGGCACGTGGAGAATCAAAACAAATAGTGAACTCAATAAATTGATTAAAAGCCGTACTATAATTAACTTTACCAAAGCGCAAAGACTAAGCTGGCTTGGACACATTCACCGAATGGATAGTGAAAGGACGGCCAAAAGGTGTATGAGTGGAAACCAGCACCCACGAGATCACAAGGCAGACCAAAACTCAGACGGGAAAATTACATAAAGAATGATCTAAAAGAAATGAAATTAAATAACTGGAGAATTTGCATCCAGGATAGAAACAAATGGAAAGGAATAGCTGAGAAACCAAGACTTCCAATATATGAAGTTGTAGCGCCTGAAGAAGAAGGAGAAGGAGAAGAGGAGGAGGAGGAGGAGGAAGAAGAAGAAGAACAGGAGGAAGAAGAAAAAGAAGAGGAAGAGGAAGAAGAAGAAGAGGAGGAAGAAGAGGAAGAGGAAGAAAAAGAAGAGAAAGAAGAAGAGGAAAGAGAAGAAAAAGAAGAAGAGGAGGAAGAAGAGGAAGAGGAAGAAGAAAAGAAGAGGAAGAGGATGAAGAAGCGGAAGAAGAGGAAGAGGAAGAAAAAGAAGAAGAGGAGGAAGAAGAGGAAGAGGAAGAAAAAGAAGAGGAAGAAGAGGAAGAGGAAGGAGAAGAAAAAGAAGAGGAGGAAGAAGAGGAAGAGGAAGAAGAAGAAAAAGAAGAGGATGAAGAAGCGGAAGAAGAGGAAGAGGAAGAAAAGGAAGAAGAGGAAGAAGAAGAAGGGCTGTTATTCATACGGTACTGAACCTCCGAATTCAATGAACCCGCAGACAATTTCTAGCATACTAAGAAGTGGCGCAGCCAGTTCTTTGAGCCCCTGGGACGAGTAATCACAATGCCCGCCCCTAACAGAAATCACGAACTTCACGTAAATCACAACTGTTTATTGAATTACGTTGGATTTATTTCAATAATTTAAAATCCTTGAGCGCAAAAAATCACATTTTTTACATTTAAAATGTCCATTTTACCGCCACTTCGACTACGCCAGCGGGGACGGCCGCACCATTCCGACCACCACGCCGCTGGTCTCAAAACTGCCTTTGGTTTGCAAAGGGGAGAAAAATGAGCATGCATTTATTTACACGAATACAGTTTCATTCCGCAGGAGGCACCAGTGTTACAAGATATGGAATGTCAACATACAGGACTGCGGGTCGGGTGTGGTCCGCCAGACGCAGTTAACCGGACAGCGTGTTTTTCAGTCCGCACCGCTGATCCGAGCGGAGATAAGAAGCTTGCTACTTGACAGAACAGCACGGACCCTGTAATGCTGTGTAAGACAGAAGCAGGCCACTTGAACCCTTCAAAGACGAAGCGTATCTGTTTTATATAAGGACTCAGTGCGTACCGCGCTGTAAACACTCTCCACCTCGGTTATAAAAACCAATCTCTTAATGTTTTATAAGGCAAAAGTTGCTGTTTGTTCCGAGATCCGTACAAAACACATAAACGCGATGTGGGCACCACGTAGAATTTTTTAATGTTAAACCTGGTGATACGTAAAGTTACCGCTAGGCTTTAAAAGGTTAAGGGTGGCCTTGTACAGGTTATTAACACCCAAGGGGGGAGTAGAAGTATAACTCTACCCTTTCGTTAGCCTCGGCGCAAGAAGGGGGTGGGGTGGCTAGCCCCACGCCCCGGCCGCTTTACCCCCGGCAAAGACCCGGTACTCGTTGTACAGGAGGACAGGCCCTGAGGGCTGCACGAGGTTGAGGCTCCCAGAATTTCTAGACAATTGGCACATGAAGGTGGTAAAGTCGTCACCCTTACGCACCGGCCGCCTTTAACCCCCCTGGTACTCGTTTCTGTTAGAGAGGCTGAGTCGACCCTAGGGCCATATTGCGGCCGGAAGGATTATGTCCATGAAAAAATCCAGTGACACCATCGGGAATCGAACGCGCGTCCTTCCGGCTTGCAGCGCAGTGCCTCAATTAACTGCGCCACCGCGTGACCCAACAGGTCACCTTACTTCAGACAAATTTTGTGACAGTTCCTCCAGTAGGAGAATAATATCAGAAGGAACTCTGGATATTGATGAGCAATTGTGTGCCTGCTTCATAGACTGGCAGAAGGCATCTGACCGCGTAAACTGAACAGTGTCAACGCAGGTCCTAAAGGGAACTGGTATCGACTGGCGGGAAAGAAAATTGATCAGCAAATTGAAGGTGGATCAGAGTGGTGAAATCAAACTGGACCGAGGGGAGACAAGAAGTGTGACGACTGGAAGAGCAGTTAGACAGGGAGGCTGTTTGTCGCCGATTCTATTCAACTTGCACAGCGAATAAATCACCAAGGAAGCTCTTGAACACTTTGCAAACTTCCAAATAAAAAGACAAGTAATTCGTACTAAGAAATACATAGAGGACCTTGTGCTACTGGTTAAGGAATAAGTGGTGTTACAGGACATGATTTATAGACTAACTGAAATTGGAAGATTATCGAATGGAAATGAATGTGGAAAACACTAAGGTAATGAGGATGTCCAGGCAGAAATCCCCAGTACAGATTATGACGACAGATCAAAAACAGATGGAAAATGTGGCATATTTAAACTATATGAGTAGCATGATAACAAATGATGCAAGATGTACACGTGAAATTAAATCCAGGATTGCTATGGCAAAAGCAGCAGTCAGCAAAAAAACGGCTCTTGTCACCAGCAAATTGGACTTAAATTTGAGGAAGAAACCAGTAAAGTGCTACGTTTGGGGCATAGCTTTGTATGGTGCTGAAACTTGGACACTTCGAAAAGTGGATCAGAAGTACGTGGGAAGGCTTGAAATGTGGTGCTGGAGAAGATCAGTTGGACCGATCGTGTGAGAAATGAAGAAGTATTAACATAGAGTCAAGTAGGAACGGAATATCCTAAATACAATAAAAAGAAGAAAGGCTAACTGGATTGGTCATATCTTGCGTAGGAACTGCCTTCTAAAACACGGTGTTGAAGGAAAAATAGAGGGGAGGATAAAAGTGAAGGGAAGACGAGGAAGAAGACGTAAGCAGCTATTGGATGACCTTAAGGAAATTGAAAAAGGAAACACTGGATCGCCCTCTGCGAAGAACTCGCTTTGGAAGAGTCTACGCACATGTCGTAAGACGGTCTACAAAACGAACGAACCTCCTGCAGGCCGCGACAGATTTCTTACGAATCCTTTTGCAGTTTGTCATCCACCAGTCCTACCATCGACGCTATGTAGTCTGAGATATGGATGGCGTCATAACAGAAAGAAACAACTTGGACGGTCTGGATATGCAATGGGGCATAATATTCAAATGGATCTTCAAGAAAGAGTGTGGGGATGTGGTGTTTATTCCAACGGCTCACAACAGAAGCTGTTTCAAAACAAAGAAAGACCCAATGCCGTGTTTAGAATCAGTGGCGTAGCTAGGTTTTCTTGGCGCCTGGGGCGAGTAAACACAATGACAGCCCCTAACAGAAGTTATAAATGAAAAAATCACAATTGTTTATTCGATTTTTTGTTATTTGTCTCAATAATTTAAAAACTGTTGAGAGCACAAAATAATTTTTTTAAATCTGAAGTATTCATTTTGCTGCCCTCTGCTGCAACTTGGAATCCGCCACTCGGGACGTTGGCACCAGTCCCCGTCAGCCACGCCCCTGTTCACAACAGCCCGCCACTGGACCATAGATACCATATTACCTCCATGGCGAGAACATTTTCTTGAGAAGCAAATAGGTGCCCAGTTAGTTAAGAAAGCAGCGGCATCACCGCCTGCACGTCGGTACACGTGCCGGCACGATGAGTAAAGTCCCATCTTCCAAGCTAATTTCTTTACGACCCATTTCAATGTTAGATTCCAAGCACACATCTTCGAGAGAAGGCATTATGACGGCTGCGACTGGGAGCAGATTAGTGCAAGTAGGCCTATATCAGTGACAAACAGCTGGTGTTAGCGGGCGCAGCGCCACATGCACTGCACTGTATTGATGTGTCACCTACCTACCTACCTACCTACCTACCTACCTACCTACCTACCTATCTATCTATCTATCTATCTATCTATCTATCTATCTATCTATCTATCTATCTATCTATCTATCTATCTATCTATCTATCTGTCTGTCTGTCTGTCTACCTACGAAGTTGTCTCCTTCCTTCACTTTCTCCCACCAGAACGTTATCACATCACGTGTACGGTATAGTTTCTCTTGCACACACTCGAGTCCCCCCATTTCATATATTATCTATAGTAAGAAGAGTGCGGACCGACCGTTGCGGTCCAGCATTTAGCACCCCCATTTCGTACTCGGGAAGTCCGAGGTTCACATCTCGGCCCACTGTCCGATTACCCTGAGGTAGTATTAACCTGTCCCTCCCGACACAGCCAGGGCCGACAGATAGAACTGGGACACAACTGTTTCCCTGCATGTACTGTCACTGTTTTTCGACTCTGCACAAGCCTTCCTGAGAAACTCACAGTCGTTCAGCTGTTCACGACATTTCCCACCCGGAGGTTCAATACTGTGTCAACAACGGTCCGCCACTGGACCGAATTCTCAGCCATTTAAATCCAATTTATCCCACCCGTCCTCGCCGTTGACAGTTGCTGCCATCGCAGTAAACATGGCTCCTGTTTACAGGATTTGCCGCCAGTTTTCACACATCGGCTGTTCAGAGGCAAAGCGGGCCGCCAAGGCTTGGGGTCGGGCCATGCGCTGGATCACTTCCTGTCCACACCCAGACACAACCTCTCTTCCAATATCTCTTCTGCCTGTTTATATTCTGCTTTTGCGTTAAAAGGAAACCCGCCATCACAGCAGCCTGGCTGCCACTTGAAGGCAAAATTGGAAGCCAAATGGCGAAGTACTGGTATTTCGACTTCGGCGTTTCTGTGACCTAACGTATAGCGATGGCAGGTCTATGCTTCTCTTTCAATAATGGTAAGGGGTAAACTGACAAAACTGTCTGTGAATCTGGGTGCTGTAATGGAAACATAACTCCACTCGTTCTTAACATCAGCATTAAATGGGAGTGGTTAGCTTCACGTGCCGGCCACTTCACCTCTGATATACATTAGCCAGGAGGCTAGTTGGGCCCCAGATCCGATAGAGAGGCTGTGCAGAAAAGAAAAAATCTACCGCTGCTGGGAATCGAACCCGGGCCGTGCAGTCTGTAGCCTGGTCACTGTAGTGACTGAGCTTACAAAAACTCTAATAATTCGTCTCTCGGGGTTTGACGCCTTGCACTTGGTAGATTCTTCTGCTAAAGAGTCAATCGGTACTCAGAGCAGGAGAAATAAAAATCCGAAAGACTTTAACCTTTTAAAGCCTAGCGGTAACTTTACGTACCGCCAGGTTTAACATTAAAAAATTCTACGTGGTGCCCACATTGCGTTTATGTGTTTTGTACGGATCTCAGAACAAACAGCAACTTTTGCCTTATAAAACATTAAGAGACTGGTTTTTATAACCGAAGTGGAG
>BLKM01012981.1:190108-227786 GCA_013340265.1 Coptotermes formosanus | reverse complement strand
GCTGTAAACACTCTCCACTTCGGTTATAAAAACCAGTCTCTTAATGTTTTATAAGGCAAAGTTGCTGTTTGTTCTGAGATCCGTACAAAACACATAAATGCAATGTGGGCACCACGTAGAATTTTTAAATGTTAAACCTGGTGCTACGTAAAGTTACCGCTAGGGTTTAAAAGGTTAACAAATACAAAATTAAAAATTGGAAAGAAAGGTAAAAAACAGAGCTGACTGGGAGAAGCCCATTAAGTAGGCGAAGGTCCGCAGTGGACTGTAGTGGCGTCTGAGGAGGAGGAGGAGGAGGAGAGGAGAAGGAGGAGGAGAAGGAGGAGGAGAAGGAGGAGGAGAGGAGAAGGAGGAGGAGGAGAAGTAGGAGGAGAAGGAGGAGAAGGAGGAGAAGGAGGAGAAGGAGAGGAGAAGGAGAAGGAGGAGAGGAGAAGGAGGAGGAGGAGAAGGGGGAGAAGTAGGAGGAGAAGGAGGAGGAGGGGGGAAGAAGGAGGAGGAGGAGAAGGAGGAGGAGAAGGAGGAGAAGGAGGAGAAGGAGGAGGAGGAGAGGAGAAGGAGGAGGAGAAGGAGGAGAAGTAGGAGGAGGAGGGGGAGGAGGGGGGAAGAAGGAGGAGGAGGAGAAGGAGGAGGAGAAGGAGGAGAAGGGGGAGAAGGAGGAGAAGGAGGAGGAGGAGGAGAAGTAGGAGGAGGAGAAGAAGGAGGAGGAGAAGGAGGGGGAGGGGGAGGAGGGGGGAAGAAGGAGGAGGAGGAGAAGGAGGAGGAGGAGAGGAAGGAGGAGGAGAAGGAGGAGAAGGAGGAGGAGAAGGAGGAGGAGAAGGAGGAGGAGAAGGAGGAGGAGAATTGGTAGACAGGCACCAAACGACACATCCACGAAGCCAGTAACCTTTACAGCTATTGAAATGAGAAACTTAAAATCTCGCTTAAGCCAGGGGAGCCGCGGTAGCGCAGTCGGTATGGAGACCAGGAAAAGAGCTGAACGGTCGGGGTTCGAGCCCCGGCAGTTTCCGAAACGTCCAGACCAACTCTGATGCCCAGTGAACTTCCTACTCAATACGTACCGGGTCGGGCGCCCCCCCGCTGTTTCTCCGGACGTGAAGTAGACCACTCACTTCCATCTAGTGCCGAGGGTAAGAATGAGTGGAGCTGTACCTCCTGTCCCATGACATGTCTTCACGGAGTGTACAGGGATAACTTCCCCCTGACGTATACTTCACTTTACAGTCACCTTTTACTTTCAACATTGGCTAATGACTTAAACAAAGGGGCAAGTTCTACAGTGTAACTGCTAATTTAAGGTTGCCATGTCCTTAACAAAATAGTATTTGTTGGCAAGACAAGAAACGACTTTCTTTGAACGATGTCTGTAAGAACTGGTGCTGGTGGTGAACTTGTTTTGTGGTGGCGTTCTGGGGAAAACCTGAATAATATTTCATCCGGCCAAGATTCGAACCTGGGACTCACCAGATTCCAAGCACGTCACAATGTTAGTCATACAGAAAAATATGCACATGACAAATATGTACAGGATTCAAAATACAAGAAGCTGGAAACACAACGGGCAGGAAGGAAACTTCACACCGATGCTAAATAATCATCGGATCCTCATTCTTCGTCCGGGATATGGTTGCTTTCATTGTGAATGTTCAACACAGTATTTAGTTGCTATACTTTAACCTTTTAAAGCCTAGCGGTAACTTTACGTACCACCAGGTTTAACATTAAAAAATTCTACGTGGTGCCCACATTGCGTTTATGTGTTTTGTATGGATCTCAGAACAAACAGCAACTTTTGCCTTATAAAACATTAAGAGACTGGTTTTTATAACCGAAGTGGAGAGTGTTTACAGCGCGGTACGCACTGAGTCCTTATATAAAACAGATACGCTTCGTCTTTAAAGGGTTAAAAATTCTACGTGGTGCCCACATTGCGTTTATGTGTTTTGTACGGATCTCAGAACAAACAGCAACTTTTGCCTTATAAAACATTAAGAGACTGGTTTTTATATAACCGAAGTGGAGAGTGTTTACAGCGCGGTACGCACTAAGTCGTTATATAAAACAGATACGCTTCGTCTTTAAAGGGTTAAAGAGTCGATCCCAGTGGCCGCGCGGTCTAAGGCGTGGGTCTGCGGCCGCTCGCTTCCTGGGGTTGTGGGTTAGAATCCCGCCGGAGGCATGGATGGAACCATAAAAAAAAAGCTTTAAAGAAGAAATATCATTCAAATTAAATTAAAGTTTACATGTGTAATTAAAAACAGAAGACTGACGATAACAGATTCGAATCACATCCAAAAACTGCACCATAATACCTGCACATGGCTTTAACAGTTGTGTCTACACACACATGGGTAAGAATATGACGTACATTTAACGTTACGTTTGTTGTCTGTTACTTCCGCGGTCCGCTACCACAGGACTGTCACATTCTAAGCCGCGTTAGCATAGTTGGAGAAAGCGCCTATAAGCTTCGTCATGTCTGACAGTCCGTCCGTATATCCATATGTATCAGCTCGGCTTCCATTGGACGGATTTTTGTGAAATTTGGTATTGGAGACTTTATTAAGATGTGTTGGTATATTTTTACGTTGTATTCACCGTGCGTTTTTAATATAATAACAATAATCACCAACCAGTGCACTAGTATATCATTTTTATTTAACACTCACTATCCCCACATGTTTCGACGCTTGTCCGCATCATCTTCAGGGGACTGTCACTTTCTTATCACAAGACACTCGTCATATTTAAAAAGTGGCTAAAATTAATGTTAAGTTGAATGTTGACAGAACTGGTTTCAGTACGAAATTCAGTACGATGTTAAAATCTTTAAAGTTTAAAACTATTAACACCACACAATACAAGGTAAAGCAGTCCCATTACAGGCCTGGACAGGCCCACAGGGTTCCAGGAGGTCGAGGCTCCCAGATTTCTAGACAATCGGCACATGAAGGTGGCAGGTTGTCAGCCATATGCACCGGCCGCGTTTACCCCCCAGGAAGTATTCCTGGTACTCATTTCTGTTAGAGGCTGAGTCGACCCCAGGGCCATAGTGCGGCCGGAAGGATTATGTCAATGAAAAATTCCAAAAATCGAACCCGCGCCCTTCCGGTTTGTAGCGCAGTGCCTCAACCAACTGCGCCACCGCGGCCCCACCCCACACAATACACAGAGGAAAACTATGACAGTTGTGCAATCGTCTACCATGGGTTGAAGTAGGTTCACATGTGTTCGGCGGTAGTGTTGATTGTTTTATGCAGTCGTCTGTAGTGCGCTTGTTGTGTCATTCTTGGTCAGATACTGTCTGTGTACTGTGATAAGAAAGTGACAATCCCCTGAAGATGATGCGGACAAGCGTCGAAACATGTGGGGATAGTGAGTGTTAAATAAAAGTGATACGCTAGTGCATTGGTTGGTGATTATTGTTATTATATGTGTTGGTATAGTCCAAATTTGGTTAAAATCGGACAAAATTACCATGCACTTTACATAAAGAACTAAATACGTTTACACGATTGACAGCAACATGAAATCGCCAACAATACTGAAGAGAACGCACTCTTGCGTTTCCACGCCAGCGCTTTCACTACTTACATTGTTGCCAATACATGCAGCTCAACAACGCAAAGTCGACTTATTGTTGTGTTTCCACGGCAACAACGGCGGCATAACGTTACGTTCTATGTACTGAACCTGACTGAGGAGTCTGCGGTTGACCTTGACAGTTGTTCGAGCTAGGGAAAGGCGATTCTTTCTTGTTTGTGGCCAACAACCGATGTATTCCAGTTAAAAATACACTGGACTCAAGTGAAGCCGTGTTTTGTGCGTGTGAGATAATAGAGTTATTTGCTGTTGTGTTCTGCGTAGTTAGGGCTGTGCATAGATTTGACTTTAGGCTTGTTATAAAGGAAATACCTAACAAATGACGACCAGTGGAAAGGTCAAGCAGTAACAGAGACTCATGTTTTTTTGACAAGATCCGTATGTTCTCCTCTGATCGACGTCGCGAAAGTTAAGGGACTCTACCCACGCTGTGCAGGTCAGGTGCATTCTCTTGAGTAAGGGACAGTACATTGCCTGTCTCATGTACAGATTAGACCATGGTAACAACAAGCACAGTTCTCTTCTAGTGGCATTCGACAGTGTGTGAAACATACGGATGAAGAGCTTTGTTGTAGAAACTGTTCCCCACGAAGAATCTGTTGTATTTAACAAATAGAAGGCTTAATTTTCTGTTACAAGACTGCAAATAAACGTACTCTACTTTACAACGGCGATCCGGAACCAAAACACTCGTTTCCAAGCAAATAAATAGTAATCACAGTTCGGGCCCACAATCCCTTATCCGCAATTCCGCAAAACTCTGAAAACCGAAAGTTTTGACCCACGCCATGCATAATGTAGGTGTGAGGCGTCAGTTGTCTCCCTGCACTTCCTACCAGTCACACGAGCCTCGGCCGATACGTTTGACTTTCTTCTTGTTGTATGATTTTGGGTTTAACTGCACTGTGAAAATGAGCTGCCCCAGACCCCACTGGGGATGTTAAGTAACATACTATATAAGCACCGTACTACCATTTTAAATTCGAAAAATTCTGAATTCCGAAACACATCTGACTGTAAGTGTTTCGAATAAGGGACTGTTGACCTGTCATATAGGATTTTAATTATAACACGATACGTTAACAGCGAAACTAGTTTAGGATCGGTTGCTTTTAAAAGCCTGTTCGCAGCGTCATAATCTGAAAACCCTGTATGGTATTTACAAACTTCCCAAATGAAGACCCTGCCAACATGCTTGTCAACACCCGTCGGCCACAGCCTACTTTGTCGCATGCAACAATGTCGCGCTCTCTTGCCGCGGATGCAGAACTAAGCACGAACGTCGCGCTCTCTTGCCATGGGTCCAGAACTAACACATCACACACCACAGATTATGGAGGTCATTAATAATCTGTGATCCAGCTAGAGGTCCTACGTGCGGAATGCGGTACACGGCAATGATTGACGGGAGTCCTTTATCGAACCACGCACTAGACATTAATTGTACAGCACATACCGCCATAAATTTCGCCCAAAACTTTCCCGGCATTGATGTTTCCAACAAGGCTGTAGAGATTGCTTAAGAGCAAATATACTCAACGGGATGGGAAACCCAAACATTGCTTAAACGACTTCGCAATAAACAATTAATGCTTGACATAAAAACAGATGGTGGCGTGTACACTGACAGAAGAAGAACGCTGTCAGTTTACACGTCAACAGTACGCACTCGGCACAAAAACTGAACGATAATTTTCGACAAACCATTTCGAATATTTTCCAAGAAAGGCTTTGCCGACTGTTTCGGTATGTGTTAATGAATGTCAAGTTCATCTGCAAGCAGAGGGCGTCACTTTGAGCACCTTGTGTAATTTAAGGTGAGCACAATCAATGTAACATCGAGTAGTGACCATAAATAGGCCTACACACTCGGAGATCGCTGTTACTAGCGAAAAGAACGGCTCGGAGTTCCTCGGCCATTATATTTGTTTCGTCGGACGAAATTTCTAATCGGCTTTACGCAGGGTCATATAATGGAAACGCTGTGCTTTGTAGAAATGCACACATCAACAAATGGGTGTGTGCTATTCCTGACATATATAGCAAATTTAAAAAATACACAAGTACGTGTTGCTTACTTAGGGCCAGCATAGAGTCCATTGCAATTCCGAACAAAAATTGTTAAAGTAAAACGATTAAAACTACCTAATAACGTAAGCTCGGGGTACGCGGTGGCGCAGCTGGTTCAGACACTGCGCTACAAGCCGGAAGGTCGCGGGTTCGATTCCCAATGGTGTCATCGGAAGTTTTCATTTACATAATCCTTCTGCCCACACTGTGGTCTTGGGGTCAACTCAACGTCTAACAGAAATGAGTATCAGTAATATTTCCTGGGGGTAAAGGCGGCCTGTACAGGGATTGCTTTACCTTCACCTTTGCTAATAACATAACACAGCTCCTTTTATACTGTACATGAAAGAATATGCACTAAGGGGTGCTGCTGACACCTGCAGTACCTCAAATGTACTTTCCACTGCTGCCACCTTATGCTTCTGTTCATAACTACTACAAAGTCAAGTAGTTGACTTACATAACGAATAGATGAGTGGCCAGCATTGTACTTTTATACGTAAGGACTGCTGTAACAATATCCTTCACATGCTGATCCACAGTATGTTTCAAAACATCACAAAACAAAAGGCTGATGAGCACAAGAGAGCCCATAACATTAAGTTTATTGTGTTTACACACAAAGATGTTACAATATACACACCTGAATCACAATTAAGGTTACAATACACAATTTTAAAGTGTAACTTTCCTGACAGTCCCACAGTGAATGTCATGAACATAAATGCATCAAAACATGTAACACTTCTGTTGGCTAGACATATAATGGGGCTTTATGGGAACATCGGAATGACTATGCTTCCAGAACTTAGGGTGCGTGATTCAGTGGCAGCCACAAGCAGACTGAGTGTGTTGCGCAGCTTATTACTAACTGAATACCGTTTGACTGGGTAATATTTTTAAAAGCTTTCCTCCCTTATCTGTAAAGATATAATGCGTAAGTTTTGATGTTTTCATGTCAGCAGGGGTGTAGATAACCAGCCAGCACCAACCCCCCCCCCCCCACCTCCCCCACCCCGTAATTGTTAGAAGTCACTGCCAGATCTCATTACAGGGATCCAGAATACTGCCTTCTGTCAGAAGAATGAAATCCACTCCAAAAGAACCCACAACAAATTTTAGTGCAGTTGAACCCGGTTAAAACGACATGGGTTTATGCAGCATCTCATCTATAGTGTCCGATATTCTGTGGTAACAATTAATTTCTCACTGTTAACCATTACATTATACTCCTCGGTTATAACAACACTCGTTTATAACAACACAAAATACTCAGTCCCTTTCATGACATTACATCCGAGTTCCCCTATATTTTGTATGATTGCACACTGCAGGTCATGTGGGGACCTTATCTATGATGACGTATGTCAGTAAATATTCATATTGTAGTCTTCTGGAAAATGACACCATGTAGTCTAGTAGGTGGGCACCAACCTTTTGGTAAAACATGCTACCTTCATCCTAAAACCTGCAATACTTTATCAGGACATTCTTGAAGAAGAAGGCAGATGTTCTATCAATGGTACCCACTTACCACACTACATGATGCCATAATGCAGAAGACCAAAATTCGAAAATCTCAGCCTGAGTGATTTCTGCACATTCCTGTCACTTGGGCAGGGGACATCCAAAGGAGGGGCTTCGGGGCTGTACCCCCCCCCAAACCAAAATTTAAAAGACACACAAATTTTGTAGATATTATGATATCAAAAGTTTTACATGAATTCCCCTTCAGCCAAAATCAGCCACTGAAATCAGCTGATGATTAGTACCTTAGAATTTTGCAAAATAAATTAATGAAATAAAAAAATAAATTAAAAAAAGGGACACTGTGATTGAGTCATGGAAAATGTAGTTATATTCATATGTCTATAAATGCAGTTGCAGACAGCGTGATGCTGTACTTACCACATGATTTTTATAACATAATTTTTAAAATCAAGTATAAATTATATATAGCCTCCAGGTCAGCCCTGCCTCAAAAGGAAAAATTCTGGGTGCACACCTGCACTTGGGTTACAGGCTTCACAGTCACTGACAGACATAAAGGGAAAAATGAAAAACATTTCGCATCTGAAGTGACAGTGATTTATGATGAACATTTTTGAGTTCAGTTGACTTTAAGGTTTTCCATTTTTGAGGTTGGTACTGGGTGAGTCTTGCTAGATGTTTGTGACAGTCGCGCACATGCCTTCTTGTGCATGAACCAGTGCAGACGCTGGCACTCACGATCACAATATTGTACTGTCTTGCACTTAGAGCACTTCTTGGATGCTCCTTCTTCACCACAGGTGCAACAATGTGCATTGGATGTATCGGCAAATCCTCTCTGACCATTTATAGCTGCAGAAATAACACTCAAGGCCTGTGGTGAGTCTGGCTGTGCCAGGCTTGCCACCATCTGTCTGAACACAGTGCATTCGCGATATGGGAACTCCCTCACACACTCACGCAAGAAGCTCTCTTGAAACTCTGGAGTGTTGCCATCTCCACTCCGCCCACATTTAAGCATCTTCCTTGCAAACAGCTCCATTGGATCTGAGCGTTTTTCTTCTCCTTCCTTTTTCTCTTCTTCAGCCTCTTCCTTTACATCCTTCTTCCTATCCTTCTGAGCAGCAAGCTGTCTGTTTCTGCAGCGTGCCACTTCTGCCACAACAAATGCCAGATAGTGAAATTTGAATGCCATTACTTCATTTGTTTCTATGCCTCGTTTCATTTCCCGCTCACTCATCAAATTCAGTACCTTTTGTACTTTGTCCAAATTCTCTCCTAACAATGGTGCCTTTTGAAGGTTAAGGGCCACACGTACAGGATGGACATTCACCTGTTGAAGAGAAAGCCTCCATTAGGAAGTAAACTGCACCAAAGGACAGAACTTTCTGTATGACATTTTACAGAATAATTTTGATACTGTCCAATTACAAGTATGTGGAAAATTCCCCTGTTCTGTTATTCCAAAACTGTGTCCTGTACCTGTCAGCAATTATGAACACTATCCTTGAAGTATTCTCATATGACACTTATAATTTGGAAAGCTGCTCAAAAATAATAGCTCATCCTTGACATATCCTTGAAGTATTCTTATATGACACTTATAATTTGGAAAACTGCTCAAAAATAATATCGCATCCTTGACATATCCTTGAAGTATTCTTACATGAAACTTATAACTTGGAATGCTGCTCAAAAATAATAACTCATCCTTGACTATCCTTGAAGTATTCTTATATGACACTTATAATTTGGAAAACTGCTCAAAAATAATATCGCATCCTTGACATATCCTTTAAGTATTCTTACATGACACTTATAATTTGGAATGCTGCTCAAAAATAATATCTCATCCTTGACTATCCTTGAAGTATTCTTATATGACACTTATAATTTGGAATGCTGCTCAAAAATAATATCTCATCCTTGACATATCCTTGAAGTATTCTTATATGACACTTATAATTTGGAAAGCTGCTCAAAAATAATATCTCATCCTTGACATGTATCAGATAAACAACTGTAATACTTCTTTTGGCAGCCAAATATGAAGCATCTCTATATCAAGATTCAAGAACGAATAATGCGTAGATTCAAGATTTCTTGGCTATGACTTCCAGGATAGAAATATGTTTAAAATGGAGGCAGCAAGCTCCCTGAAACATCAATAACCGTTTATCAACCTAGACAGTGTCACATCCCAGAAGACTTGAATCTTCATCAGCACTGCTATGAGAACCCCATACTGTATCTTGCACAACAATACAATCTTACCAACTGTCAAAGATTGTCTTCCTCTCCACATGACTGATCTCATGACATGAATTAACATAACACTGTGCAGCACACACATTTCTAAGAATGATAGTGAAACCTCTTTGTAGCTTCATGATTGTATGTCCATATGTCACAAAGTGTCTTCAGGTAGTCACTACTGAAGCAAATGTTGAAGCAAGCAGTTTAAATGGGAAGGGAATTAATGAAAACCGACAACACTTCTGGGTGCCCTGTTGAAGATTCTAACCAGAACATAACAAATGGAATGGATACCACATCAATGGGAGATCGAAATACCTGTGTCTGCTCAAAAATCAAGCATTTATGTAGATTCAGTTTTGCTATTGTTCATGAAAATTCATGCCTGAAGTCTGTTCTGCTAAGGTGACTCCAGATCAAAAGAAAGTGAAATAAATGTCTGGTGTTTTCAGACAGGATGAAAACATGTCTTCTGTCTACAGTGATACTGCCACTAGTGACATGGTCACACAGGTCTTTGCCCATTATCATATCTCCAGAATCTGTCAGCCACTCTGCCTAAATGGCACACTGTATCTCCAAGACATTTCAGAGTTCATGGTTATATTGTGCTAGTACAGTGAAACCTACCTATAATAGAACTACAATGAAACATAACTTCTTCTGTTGCAGGTGGTTCTGTTTCAAATGGGTACTGGAAGTTAAATAAAACTCTTTTTGACAGCTACATACCCCAGATATTTCCTTCATCTTGTGCAAAAAGGTCGACACCATTTGAACCACATTATGTACATGGTCTGTTATCACCACTAGTGTGATACACAGCAGTGTATCAAATAGTTCTGAATTATTTAGAATTACTGAAAATTCTTAAAGTTCCTTGATGTTTTACAGCACAGCTGTATTATCTCAGTTTGCAATCCACAAGGCATTTCAGGGAAGTTTCTTCTTCCGCCTCCTCTTCCTCAGTCTCATATTTTTTTCTCCCTTACTTTGCTGGTGGCTCTCGAAGATCTCGATTTCCTACAGAGTGGCCTGTGTTTCAACCTCAATATCAGTGTTAAGGTAATCTTCTGTCTCAATACTTCCACACATAGCCTGATTGAGGAACTCCTGGCATTCCTGAATGTTGCTTTAATTTGTTTCTTCATTATTCAAATCATTTGTAGAAAATATTGCTTTCTGAAAACACCTCAGTACTGTTTGTGCAGATGTTTTGCCACCTCTGTCATTCAAATTACGGCAATCAAGGACTGGTATGGAATTTACAAGTTCGGTGGCAGAGGAGGCAGCTTCTATGTTGGCTAGCAGTGATCACATCAAGAGTTTACACTAGTTCAGCTTTGCAAAGTTTATAACTCCTTGAATCTACAGGTTGAGATACACTTATGGTGTTTGGTGGAAACCACACAAGCTGTACATTAGACAGTGCAAAATGAAGGCAGCAGGGGTCATTGTTCAAAACGGAGGGAATATGGTGACTTTGTTCGTTTAAATTCTCTCAGCCAATCTTCAATGACATGCAAGGTCATCCATGCACTTGTGTTAGACTTCCAGTCGAAACGAAGTTAATTAATGTCAGTGTTCTTAAAACAATGTGGTTTAGCAGCTTTCCCAATAACCAGAGGTTTTTCAATTCATCCAGTCGTAAAACCACATACAAAAACTGTCAACCTCTCTTTACAAAGTTTTGCACCGGAATACCTTTCACTTGGTAGTGCAAGAAAAAATAATCAAATTTCATCACCATTTACAAGTGTCCTTGGGGTAATATCCATCCAAAACTGAAGACAGTTTGGCAACCCACTCTGCTACAGTTTCTTCACAACCATCAGCAGCTTCACCACAGACTTCATTAAATACAAGTTCACATCTGTTTGTGACATTTTCTAACTCTCTATTATATGTCAAAAATTCACTTTTCTCCGGCTTTTTAGCCACTTCCTTTGCTTGTGCCTGTATTGTTGTTCCAGTTAGTACATGATTTCTCAAACTGTGGTATGTGTACCAATACCGGTACATTGACCACTATTTACTGGTATGTGGCTATCATCAAAATCAAACTACAGAAAAATATAAAAATTTTAACAAATAAACAAATAAATAAGTAAATCATAAGCCACTAACATTTGCTAATATACAGCACTGCTGGCAACATTATGTAACTCATCTCCACTGTCAGACAGTCTTTACAATTTCAGCTTGTTTATTTAAGTACAAAAACATTATTGGTGGTACACTAAAATTTTTAAATTTCATTGTCTGGTACACCAATGAAAGGTGTGGGAACCCCTGAGTTAGTAGAAGGTTTGTGGCTCTTGCACCTACAAACAACCCCCACACAATCTCATTGATGTTGTCATTTCCAGTTTTCCTTAGTTTCTATTACCCTGAACCATTACTACAATTTGGCCTGTGCTTTCTTCTTCAGACTTGGCTTTTGTATGTCATACACTTGAGTTTTCCCAGTGATAAACTTTTTCACAATTTGTTTTACTGTCAACTTGCCTTTTTCACTTGCTTCAGTCACTTATACTTTTGTGTTGAGATCAAGCACTACTTTTTCTTGGAGGTTGTGGCTATAATGAAATGAAAACGTAAAAATCTTTAGACGTTTTACTGTAAATGGCATGGTTGTCCTTTCCGCAGGTGTAAACCTTCCACCAGCAAGTCTAATTGTGCTGTTTGGGATGAAGGTTGGAAACATTTAAGGAATGCTGCTGTTTGGGGTGCACATGACTGATGTTTGGATCCTCCAATGAGTTTATGCCTGTGAATGCTACATATAAAATACTGCTAACTACTCTTAAGTGATGTTCAGTTCTTTGTCAGTAATCCAATGTATTCTGAATGGGTGCCATACACAGTTCCGTTTACTGTCCAGTTCAACCACCAAACTTCGGCAGTCTTCAGCATGAACCCTCCCTCCAGTCTTCTTCTAACCTAACTACACTTCCTAACAATATCTCTTACTGCTGATAAACAACAGACAATGGAACGTTACAGTCATGCCGAAAGAACAGTGCAGACAGAACTTAAATAAAAAGATCAAGAAGATTTCCCATTAAATTACTGTCCTTGTTTTCTGTTACCATGTTAGACAGTTCCCACTTACTAAAGGTGGTTTTATAACATTTATTACATAACATCCTTGGGACAATGAAATTTCTCCATAAAGACAGGTTTCCATTCAGTCCAGGTTCTGTTTAAGATAGGTTTCACTGTACTGCATCTAGCGAACAGATGGAAGGCTTATGATGTTTCTACTTCTCTCTGACCAAAGACTCATTTTATTTATCAGCAAACACCAAACAAAGCAAAAGCTAGGGCTTGCTGCCTTTTGAATGTAGCTATATGGGCAAGCTGTGTGCCATTAAAGGAGTCTGCAAGGCGTTAAATGGCTTGCTGTGCCAGTCTGCTGGTGACAGTAACTGTAAAGCAGGTCCACTTAACCCATAGCTCATGGGGAACGTGTTGCCCACGACACAGTGTGACACTGCCCGTGGAGACATTTGAAATAAAGTGTGTTTTAACCTTTTCCCTGGCGAAGTAAGGACGCCAAAGCAATTTTGAAGCCTTATGAGCTGTTTATTTATGGAAACATACATTACATACCAAATTTATTCTGTAAAAGGGTGCTAAAAATGAGGACACCCTAGCCCAGGTTGTGACTTTTGTTTCTTCTATAAATATTTCAAGTCATTATCAGTATATTTTTACTACGTATTATGTATGGACAAATACACAAGTAAAATTATACATATAATTACACAAATACTTATTGATTTTCATTCTGTGTATTAAATTTCACATTGCCCGTATGCAGACCAAATTTTGCCCAAGCTGCCTCCACCACATAAAAGATTGAGCAGGCCTGCTGTAAAGCATCAACACATCAGCTACAGACTTCTGTTTCTTGTCTACAGGTTCTATTTACAATGCTCAGTTAAAGCAAATGCACACTGAAGGCTCCTCAATTGAATTTGCATTTTCCTTCAATCACAGTCTGTCCCAAAAGGTTTGAATCTTAAATGTACTGAACGCATTTCTGTCACAGGGCCTTCAGGTCCACCCCTGGCCAGATATGTATAGAGTTTTCTGTTTGCAGTCTGATACTGTCATCTGTTCAAAAAATTAAACTGTGGGAATATGATGAATACAGGATCCCCTCCTGCCCCACCACACAGCCAATATTAACCTCTTGGTACATCATGTGCAACCAAAATCAAGCACTTGAAATCTTCTAAGTCCAAAACCGAAAGTGATGTAAATGAAACTACAATCAATTGGTATGTAGGTTCTTCACCGTGGCATGTTGTGGTCTGACATCAGCTTCTTCAAGTCTCAAAAGAACTGTATGTGTCAGTCCAGGAAAGCTAGAAGCTGCTTTAGGTTTCCCTGCACTGACGAAATGGTTCCTTTGAGCTTAGAATAACGCAGCATCCTCATCTGGACTGGATATGCCAAATAACCCAGTTCCTTGCACCCTTCCAACTTTCCGATCTGTCCAGTACTTGTGTATGCACTTGCTGTGGATTACAGGATACATGCTGTCTGCATGCAGCACTTGCACTTAACCTTTTAAAGCCTAGCGGTAACTTTACATACCACCCGGTTTAACATTAAAAAATTCTACGTGGTGCCCACATTGCGTTTATGTGTTTTGTACGGATCTCAGAACAAACAGCAACTTTTGTCTTATAAAACATTAAGAGACTGGTTTTTATAACCGAAGTGGAGAGTGTTTACAGCGTGGTACGCACTGAGTCCTTATATAAAACAGATACGCTTCGTCTTTAAAGGGTTAAATATCTCTCTTCAACAAGCGTGACAAATTGTTCAGGACTAGACCTATCATGGTGAGCCACAGTGAAGAGAATGAAGAAGGAATGGTTTGGTCTTCGTATTTCGGTTGTCAATACATACGGAGCAATGGCTGAACAGCCCACCCAGAAATTTCAAATGGGTAAGGGACAGGTAAAAAAAATACACCCATGTGTAGGGTGACCAGCAAGTATATGAAACCCTCTCCAAGTCTCTGTTGCATAAATAATAACTTCACTGATGTCCAACTCAAATAATAAATAACAAATACAGATCAAACCCACAATGAAGTTAATGTGAGCCAACTTTGCAACAAAGTTGTTTCATCTGAGAGTTATATTTGATCCAAAACTCAGTCCACACCAAGATAAATGTGATATGCAGCTGAAGCTCAGGGATTCTGAACATCATATTAAAGATGTTAGGCCTTGGAAACAGCCCTTTTAAGAGTTAGATATTAATTCGTATTTTGTATAAGTGATACACAAGTAGTTGAAAAAACACATATAAATCATGTATGTTTTGCAAATAAAGTTCCCTGGCTAGAGTTAAAATTGAACTCATGCCAATAAACAACAAATCGTGCAAAACTAATGGAAATATCTGCTTCCCTCACACTTCTAGCCTCACCAATGCAGCACAAATAATTTTTGGAACATGCAGTTCAACTATGTAACTACACATTATATTATTGATATAATCCTAACTAAATGCACTCACAGTTAACACACATATAACGTATTATCTCATAGTCTATGCTGTCCTACATGTTTCTGCTTAAATAAACCATCCTCAGGGAGAATCAAGTACAAAGGATAAGAGACATACGTAAACACAAGTATACATCACTGTCAAATACGTAAAATATACAAATGTAGCATAGTGTAGCAAGATATCACTATTTTAGATTATATTGATAGAAATAATTGATGTTTTGATATTTATTGTTATTAAAACTAGACTAAAAAAGACATTAGATCTAATTTTTAATAACGACAAATATACAAACATCAATTATTTACATCAATATAATCTAAAATACTGATATCTTACTACAGTATCCTGTATTTGTATATGCTGCAGATTGGACAATGATGTATATCTGTGTTTACACGTGTCTCTTTTCCTGTGTGCTTGATTCCCATGGAGGATGGCTTATTTAAGCCAAAACATGCAGGAGACTGCATATCAAGAGATAACACAATATATGCTGGTTAACTGTATGTGCACTGAGTTGGGATTATATGAATAACACGCTTAATGCACGGAATATGAATACTATGAAGAAAGTGACTACAGTTTAAATTACTATAAGCGTGGATACAATTTTTGCATAAAAAAAAATACTGTCACCAAGACTCAAACTACCATATTTAATCTCTGAAGAAAACTAGTCTTCTGCTCTGCACATGTGGTCACAAGTGAAGCTGGATGTTTCACTACTCATCTATACTTTGCCACAGAACCTAGTCACACGTTTTTATAAACTAATAAACTTTAATTTAATCTTCCAATGAGGCACACACAATGGTGTTATTAGTTAGCGCATACATGGCACAGAGAGACATCTTCGCTCTTCTGCGATGTTACGCGGCATAGATTGGTAGTTAGTTACTGACGTTTCAGAAGATCCTACTGGTCCCATCTTCAAGGGTCAAACAGTCCAAGAAGACTGACAGGATGTCCCGAAACGTCCGTATCTAGCTACCAGTCTATGCTGTGTAACATCCCAGAAGAAAGAAGATCTCATTTATGCCCCAGCAGAAGTCTGAAATCATGCATGGCACAAATAACTGTAATGAAATCATGGCACAGAACAGCCACACAAGGACAAATATCGGGAAATTATAAATGATTAAAATTATGACAGTAGATCTATGCTTGCATCACTTCTAGTCTGGGAGTTATAATAATTTTAGGTGGTTCATTTTTGTTGTACAAAATGGGCTCCATGTCCTCTGTATGTACTTCACCACTGAGTACTTCTCCACATTGAAAGTGGCATGAGGATTAACCTTTTAAGGCCAAGTGGTAACTTCACATACCACTGAGTTTAACATTAAAAAATTGTACGCAGTGCCCACACTGCGTTTATGTGTTTTGTACGGATCTCAGAACAAACAGCAACTTTTGCCTTATAAAACATTAAGAGACTGGTTTTTATAACCGAAGTGGAGAGTGTTTACAGCGCGGTACGCACTGAGTCCTTATATAAAACAGATACGCTTCGTCTTTAAAGGGTTAAGCTCACTAGTTACCCACCTTTAGCAATGAGATCACAAAGTTGTAAGAAGCAACACTTATAACTGTGTCAGACAGACAGGACATAAATTCCACGAATGTTATAAAGAACATGTAACAGATATCAAATATGACAGAAAAACACTGAAATATGCTAACTGCATACTACAAACTGGCCACCAAGAGCACCAGAACGTAACATGAAGCCAATGCAGCTGGTCAACAGGATAAAGCAGCACACATACAGCAATCCAGCACAAAAATGTACACAGGCAGCAAGGCATGGCCACATGAAAAAAAGTGCCAACAGAGAAACTAATAAACGTTGACAATGATGCGGGGTAGTGTCAAAGAATGCTTGTTACTAATAAATCAGTAAAAGTGCAGGGCAATGGACAAGAACAATAGTGTATATCATAACAGCTGCACGGTATGTACGGAATAAAATTCCTCCATATGTCTTCATGTCTTGGTGTTTAATGTTTCTATTGTAAGTACCAACTCACCTGCATTACGAACTTATGCAGAGGAGCTGCAACGGTTGGTGGAAGCTTAGGCTCTGTCTCCAAGCCCTGTGGTATTGTATAGTAATCAACATCTGATTTTGGTATATAACTGTTAATTACTGCAACACAAGCATGGTTCCCTGAAATTGAACAAAAAGCTATTTCAGTTAAAACGTAAGTTCATAACATCTAAGTAGCATTATCCTTTTTAAACACCTGAGTTCGCATATGTGAACACACGTAGGAAAACACCCCAAGATATCCATTTTTATATTTAGGCAACTGCATTTTCAAGACATACTGCGGAATCTCTGTTTCATTTTCCACAAAATGTCATTTATTCCATAATTTTATCTTTTTCTGTTCAATTAATATGTTTTTCATAAACCAAGCATTAAAATTTAAGTACCCAACCCAGTACAATGAAGGTTATGATGACAAATGTGGGTTTGTTTATATCACTGAAAATAAGTGCCGAATGACTAGAAGTCCACTTACTTTGGAATTTCTTGGTTCAAGTCTAACTCCAGAGAGCAGTTACCTCCCTGAGGTTTTTTTGTAATTTCCCTCAGTCCCTCCACACAAATGCCAAGATGGTAAATCATATCATGCCATATTTCCTTCTATGTACCTTCCAATTCATTATTCACTAAGCATCCTGCCATGAACCACTAAACAGTCCACATTACAGACAGTGTCATTACGTAAACCGAACGTAAATAAGACTGTGACAAAAGAGCACATGATTCCTGGAACAGGCACGGAGATCATACTCATTGAACGCGACGTTCAGTGATTTCATCCTGAGAGGTTTCTTTGTTACAGAATGTTGCAAGACAGTCAGAAATATCCCTGAATGTATATGTGGGCAATCCCAGAGGTTGACTGTGCATGTGTTACAATATTTATTCCATTGACAGAGATGTCAAACAGAACAACAAACCCTCTAACACTCTGTAGGACATATTTACCCCACAGAGAGATGAGAGTTTTCGTTGCAATTCTTCACCGAAAACAAGTTCTTTTAACTGTTGTACACAAAGTTGAACACATTCTGCAGATACATTATCCTGAAAATTAAAGACTGTGAAGAAGAGTTGTCTTATCTACAGGGTCATCTTATATTCATCTCAGCAAATGAAACACTTCTGCTAACAGTGCACAGTGAAAATAAATAGATGTCCAATGTTTACTTTAACCTGACTGCTTCCTTTATTTGCTGCATTTGCTGTTGCCTCATGGTCCAGGAACTCAAGGAGAATGCTGTGTCCAATATGCCACCAGAAACAACAACAGCCCTGCAGACTTCTGGGAATGTCTTCCCCACCCACTATTTAGCCTGGCACTACGGGATGCCAACATTGAGACCTTACTCTTTTCTGCAGCAATCAACATGTGGTACACCGATGGACTAAATATGAGTGTCATGCACTCCTGGATAATACTTACTGAGCAGCCTACGTAAAGTACAAACTGTAAAAATATGCCAAGATTCTTATCTGCTTAAATGTGCATCTCATTTTCAGCATGTTGCAAAGTTAGTCAGCAAATAACCTTATCACGTTTTCACAGCATGTTACTTAGGCTTACAATGAACAAATTTTGTTCAAAAACAAATCGTTTACTATCTGTTGAACACAATTCCCTTTTTATTTAGAAACAGCTACATGTTTTGGTCATTTACAACAATCATCGAGCCACCACCATAAAGACCAAAACATTTAGCTGTTTCTAAATAAAAAGGTAGTTGTGTTTGATGGTAGCAAATGACTTGTTGTTTTAGCATTCCACAAACACAGTGAGATGTACTCCATTATATTGGAACATATTTTGGTTTAAACACACTTTTTTGGCATGTAGATAAGTCAGTCAAAGATGAATCCTTTTGTTTCTCTAATAAAAGCAGTATTATTATAACTATAATGAATAATTAAGGAACTGCTCCACTGTTATCCTACCACACCAGCGTCAATTAAAATTCATGACTTCAGCACGCCCAACAAAACACAATAAATAAAAGGATGTAATAGAACAATGAAACTAGGAAACAGATTGCATGACATATGAACAGTATATATGAAATAGAAATTAATACTAGAACTTCCTCACATACTGTAACTCTCTTTCATCTCCCTCTTGCCTTCATATACAATCAACTTCCAACATGGTGTTACTGTTTGTTCACAGCACTTTGTGCCGTTATATTGAGGGTACCGGTAAATTGCAACACTGGAATGTTTTTAAACTTGCAAAAGTTACTTAAAGTGATAAAATGATGCTAATTACAAAACAAGAACATATGAGAAGAATGTTTAATATAACAGTAGTGTACAGCGCTTGCAAATCATTTTTGCCCTTTTTTTGCACAGCTTGCAGTCGCTCACCCATGCTGTCTCACCAGACAGAAATCCCAACCCATATTATCTACATTCCTCACATACCTTCCACCATGCTGCTACAGCAGACATTATTTCATGCTTATAGGCACATTTGTATCACCAGAGTCTTTGGTGGATGGCAGCTAGCAGGGGTGGCACTATACTGGGGTTGACCATGCTACATTTGTCCCCCTCTACCACCCTACACCTCTTCATGTGAGCACAACCACATTACATACACAACTATTGAAAATAAATAACCTGAAGGGACTCACACCATAAATGCTGAAATTTGTAACCACAAATCATAACCTTCGGACCACGAGAATCATGTTGATGGCTATACAAGGTGTACCTGATATGCCAGCATTGTAAATGTTATCACAACAAAGAACAGTCAAGAAGTCACTGCTACTAGTAATAAAATAATTATAAACGAATCAGCTGATAAACCAACCAATGAGCATACTGTTTAAAACAAAGCATTAGGTTTAATGAAAAGAACACTAAAGTAAATCATGACCAAAAAATGTGAAATTGTAACATATGATACTAACTCTGACTCCAGCACACTCTACAAGAAGAAGGAAAATGTTGAAAGCACAACCCTACCCCTAAACATGTTGAACAAGGAGGTATGCAAGACAGAATACCATTAGTATTATTCTTAACTTACAAACTATGAAAAAGAACTACAATTTCTAAAAGACACAGGACTAATAAAGACAGAACTCAAATGACAAAATGTGACAATATGAAAATGAACAAAACTGGAAGGATAAATGAAAAATATGGGTGGGGGTGTCATACAACTACAGTATAAATCCAATTATCTGGATGCTGGTTATCCAGATCGCCAATTATCTTTTCCTTTTGTTTCCTCCCTGACTTCCAGGTTTGGTTCCAGAGCTGACTTCGATCCTGAGTGTGGCAGTGAATGATTTAAGAATTTGTGTTTGGTCTGGTAGCTCTAAATTACCTTTTGGTGAGGATGTTCTGCGTCAGTGTCCATGCTGATGTTTAGGAGTGAGTTATGTATTTTGTTATTTTGTTTCCTCAACACCACGTGGGATTTATTGTCATGTGTGTGTTTACAGTGTTACTGTGAACTTCACTTTCATGAAGCCTAGACTGTTTCCACAAGGTTGTAAGTATTTTATGCTGGAATCATATTCCACTAAGGTACAAGCAATCAAAGATCCACTTTCTTAGTAAAGAGTTAAATCAGATATTATATTATGAGATGTATTACAGTTTCACTTGCTTTCTCCTGGCTTCCACCCTTCAGATCTATGCAAGAGTTGAGTAGTAGTATGACCTGAAATTTATATATATAAAGACAGGTACTGGGCGATACTAATGTGTGATACAATTAAAAATGTTCCATCAACTACAACACACCACATGAAGTGACTGTTTCCAGTTTTACCCAGACGTCGTGGTAAAATATATTAGAATATCTGAAAAATAAAACTGTGACAATATTCAACATATCACACTTGATACGCACAAATACGAAAAATGGGAACTACTACAATATATCTCTGACAATATTTAATTTGTGACAAGGTGGTGTACCAAACTCTGGTAACATAAAAGTGGTATGGTAATAGTGGTGAAGAGGGGTGATGAATATAGTCAAAGTGTCAGATGACATAAAAATCAGCCTGTATATAAGGTGGCACCCTCACCCACAAAAGCTGCCATTTGAGAAGCTGTGCGTCCAATTGAATTGGTTGTCTGACTTTTAGCACCTGCCATAAGAAGCAGATGACACACCTGGGCATTTCCCGATAGTGCTGCAAAATGTAATGCTGTATACCCATATTCATGCTTTCCTGAATTAACTTCTGCTCCCTGAAACAAACAGGCACACAAATCTAAATTCCAGCCATCTGATTGTCCAATAAATTTTGTATTCACACTACAGTGCAGACACTAAAATTCAGGATGTGTTCCCATGACATCAGATACAAAAAGTAATATCCAGTGATGTAACAGAAACTGTAATAATTCAGGGAATTCTCCCATGTTGTAAAGCTGACGTGGGTGAAGAAACACATGGGCCTGAAATTTGAGGTTACTGTAACAATGAAGATTTGATTCACATAGCCGCTTTCTAGGTTATGACACAGTGTAGTTTGGCAGATGGTTACTAACGTTTGGAACGAACCTGCACCTTAATGGAAATTAAGAACTTCGGAGAGTGAAAAGTTCGATTTAAATTACACTACAAACTCCTGCTTTACGTCCCTTCAATAGTAGTTTGTACATTCACATGTTGCCATATTACAACTTTTATGCATGTCTAAATAATTGATTACTTTTGAGCGTACACCATTAAACTGTTCAAGTCACTGGTAGGCGTGCCGGTGAATATTTGGGAAGTACAGAGCTTATGACACTTACCCGATCTATCAGCATCTGCACTATTTCCTTATTCCCCTTGTAGGCAGCATGTTGCAATGGCGTCATTCCGTTTTCATCGTAGATATCTACCTCTATCTTCTGTTGCACAAGGGTATTTTTCAGTCCATTTACATCATTATTGGCAATTTTAGCAAAAATATCCTTCTCAACTTCACTCATGACGTCGTTTGCTGGAGCCATGTTCTGCTCGTTTGTCGCCGCTGAGAACTCGACACTCGCAGACCGATGAATCGACTTGCTTAGTGCGACACGTTTGAAATTACAATTACAAGACAACCAGAGATGATTTATGCCTGCAGTAATTGTACCCTATGTACATTCCATTCCCTTTCTCTGAAATTCGTGTAACGCTATAGGACTCCCGGCAAGGCATTTCCCCACCAGAATTTTGTGCATAAGCATGTTTATTCGTCTAGAACCTGAAATGCAACTTGGAAAATTCCAAAATAATGGTTTTTAAAAGAAGGGGTAAATAGAAACAGGAGAGATGGTACATGTACGGAAAACAACAGGAGGTGATGAGTGCATTCACCTGTGTCCGTATGATCCTGGATAAGCTAGTGGGGTGGGAGAACCACAAGGGGAGCTTCAAGGCAAAAGGCAACCAGGATCTGATTGGGATAGATGTGTCTAGTGAGGACAATGAATATGAAGCTGAGGATTCTACAGAATATACATGAGGTTATTTGCAAATCGCGACTAGTTATATGGGGCAGAAGTGTAGGACACAGAAGAGGGCTGGCAGGAAACTGACAGGGTTCAGGAGAGTTTCTGTAAAAAGGTTTTAAGGGTCCCATGGTGCACCGCGAATGGAGTAGCAGAATTAAAGCTGAGCAGAGAAAACAGAAGGGGAAGGATATTATCTTTGGTATCCAAGTATTGGTGCAGGGTTTGACAGATGAATAAAGAAGACTGCGTAAGGATCTGTTACGAGTGGCAGAAGGAGGACATGAAAGTTGGCAGCTGGGCCAAAAAGTTTGGGGAGGAGATAGAGAGGATTGGATTGGGGTTCATTTGGAATTACCCAGGTGCGAGAAATGAAAAGGACATTTGCAAAATTATCAAAATAAGATGCAGGGATATACAAAGACAGATGACATTTACTAACATATGGGTCAAAAGATCTCCGGCTGATTACTGTGACATGAAGGTTGGTGGGTGCATGAAGCATTACGTAGTACAGTGCAACAGGAATGACAGCACTGGACTCGATAGGTTTCGGATGGTGGTCCGCAAACTGAGGGGGTTGATTAGTGGGGTAGGTAAGGGAGTCTGGCCCCTATGCTGATGTGAGGAGAGTGCCCCTCACATACTCCTAAACTGACAAACAACAAAAAGATACAGGGAGAAATATCTGGGCAAGAAGTGGCTACACATGAATGATGTGGTAGCTATTAAGAACCTTGTGAGGTGCTCCAAAACTACAGACCTGAGGCAATTAGGCACATTTCTGTACAAAGTCAGATGTAAGTGAGGGCACCACACAAAACAATCAGACGGTGAAGAGGAGGTATTATGAAGTTTGTAACTACTAGTAGATTTGACCAAGTAGATTAGTGGTATTTATTTTTTCATTAAGCTTGAATGGGCTGCAGACTGCAGAAAACCTGGAGTTAGCAGGTACAGCACCACATGTATTATATTGGCTCAACTAATAAACTAATAATAATCGTCTACTTCAAACATGAAATCAAAAGAAACAAAATTTATGTGTGAACCTTAGCTTGGTTCTGTGCAAATGCCACAGTACAAGTAAAATTGTTGTGCTTATATATGTCTTCAGCTTTTCACAGCATTTGTTGATCAGATGCTGGCATTCTCTTGGGTTTCTGCACCATGCAGTGGTTACATGTTTCGACATCTCGAAGGAATGGACTACCTCCTGCTGCAGGATGACTGAATTGGTTTAAATGGATGCTGAAGTATCCACTCAAAGCAGAGCAGGCATTAAGGATCAGATAATCGCTTAAATACTTCTTAATTAAACTAAGTAGTTTCATGTCTACAATATCCCCAATTCAATGAGAAGACTATAACAAACCTCCCTCCTAACTGAATCATAGGCTTTCTTGAAGCCTATAAATATATGATGCACTAAACCACTGTATTTCCATTTTTCTTACATATTTGATGAGTGCAGGTGTCTAAACCCATGTTCATTATCCCCAGTAATCATATCCACATGTATAGTTAATCTTTTAATGGATGAACGTTGGATAAATTGTGTGTAAAGTTGGTAACATTGATATGCCTTGATAATTGCTACAATCTGTTTATCACTTCTAAGTGTTGCATACCATGCATATTATAGACTATCAAGACAAAGCAACAAATACACACACTCTTCACAGTGATATATTGTATTAATCAATATCACCCTTACACGTTTTGGTGGTCAAGCCACCATTGCCAGGACGATATCATAAGCTACAGTTACCATATGCATCTGAACTATAAACTATTTGATATGTAACCAAAGTCATCAAAAAACTGAAGACTTTGGTTACATATGAAATAGTTTATAGTTCAGATGCATGTAGCAAGTGTAGCTTACGATATCCCCCTGACGATGGTGGCTTGACCACAAAAACGTGTAAGGGTGATACTGATTAATAAAATATATCACTGTGAAAAGTGTGAATATTTGTTGGTTTGTCTTGATAATCTGTTTATCATTTTTCTCATAAATAAGTGCAATGATTGCTTCATTCCTCCTTTGCTGCAATTGGTCCTCTTTCCAAAGGGAATTAATAAGTTTATGTATCACAAAATGTACTGTCTTACCTCCTGCTTGGATCAGTTCTGGAATTCGATCAATGCATGGTGATTTGTATCTTTTAAAATCTTTAATAGCTGTCTGAACCACAACAGCACAGGCTCAGGCACTAGTGGCAGAGTTGTGTGTATTTCAGTCTGCCTAACATTTTTAATTCCATGTACATTGAATAAATGACAGAAATTATTCTTTCACCTATTCAAAATAACGTGAGAATGTGCAAGCAGAGTCACCCTTCTCATCTTTACTAATGTCGTTTCTGGCTGGTAACCAGTGGCAAAGCCTGATCTGGAGGTCACATCTAGCCAGAGGGTAACTGACATGCATTGTGTACCCTTCCACTAAACCTAAGCTCTAAATCAAAATTTGCCACTGCTAGTAACTCTTCTTAAATGCATTTATGGCTCTATTATATGTCTCTAATATTCCTGTTCTTACTGTTTGTTTCAAGTTCGTTAATTTTACCGTTCAAGTGCGAGTATTCCCTCTTTTTTCACCCTGAAATTCCTACCAGTTTCATGTCAGAAATTGTTCAGATTGTCTGCATTCATGTCTTGGATCCTGTAACCACAAATTATTAACATTCTTTGCCAAACTACAGATAAACTCACTTAAATTCTCTTTAGCTGAAATTTGGTATTCTTTATAATATTTTCCTAAGCCCCATTTACACATTTAAACCATGAATAAAAAGAAACCACTAATTTCAGCACATACTAACTCTCCACAAGGAGTTTTCCTGGGATGTAGAGTGGTGAGAGCATGGAGCCAATCATTCACCTCCATCTTGTCCTAAGGTTAAGCATGTGTGGAGCTGAATGACCATTTTGTCTCACACCTTCATGGCATGATGCTTAAGAAACAGTATAAATTTACCTCCAACCACTAGAAATGTGTTAGTTGATCTGCCAAGTACAATAAAATGTAATTATCTTTTTAAACTGTATTCAGTTTTATTGTTGTAATCAACATATTTGTAGGTTGTGTCTGAATGATATAAGTTAGCATAATGGACTAACATGTGTGTAAACTACTTCATAAACTACAAAAATATGTGTAACTCCAATATAGTATAAGTGTCAATAAACACAATGAATATGGTACTTTATCATTACATTAAGCCTGCTTTGTTTGCATGTTTAGCAAACTTCAAATGTGTAACAAATTAGTAGGAATATGAATTTGCTTCTAATTTTGTGTCAGTTGTAAACTTTTAAAATCATAACTTCTTTGCTGTATGACACATTTATCTCACTTATTAAATAGTTAAGACAGCTTTATATATCCCTTCTCCCTTTCACAGATGGCTCACAGACAGTTCAAAATGCAATTTTACAACGCTTGTTTATAAATATAATATATGCAGATACAAACAAAAAGTTGCACAAACCATACAAACTGATATGCACTTTGTACACTTTATTGCTCCCTTTACAGCTGATGGGAGACCTGACATAAGCTCCAGTTATTCCACTTACAATACCAAGTCAAAATCTCTTCTTATACAACATAAATATTTTACAGAAGTATTATGCATATAGCATAACAAAGTACACTGTGTTCCTTCTCATATTAATACACAATGATAATTATAGTATTTCATAAATATAAAGAAGTATACAGCCAGCTCTCAATTTATATAAATCTATTTTTTTGTGTTTGTGTTATAATATGCCTCAAGAAAATATGCCGCTTTAATTTAAAATGCTACTTGTTCACTGTGCCTTATGTTTATATTGTATCAAATCTGAAACAGATAAAAAAAAACTTTTGAACACAGTTAACTACTCTGTGAAAGAACCTTAAAAATTGTGGAAGAGAATTAAAAAAGACATGTTAATTTGAAACCTATATTTTAACATGAATTTCTTTGCCACTAACATTCTATGTGAGCAAATGCAATTATCTTTACTTAGAAGTTCTACCCACCAATTATGAGCGGACCTGTAAGCAAACCCCCCATGTTCACAAACTGTAATATGAAATTACTTCTTAATTTATGCTACCTTTACTTATCACGGCATTGTTCATGACACATATCTATCACATAAATTATGAGCTGCATGTATATTTAATTATATCCAACATCTATACATAATATTCCCTGTCTTATTTTTCACCTCCTAACTGAATACATGCAGTGGTCTCAACTAGTACAAATATAATATTTATCTATAATAACAACACAGCAGATCATCACGTACATTGAGTGAATGTCACACAGTATTTGTTCTTTGCACATATGCAAAAGCTACATCTACAATATGGATTCCACTGCATAAAACTTGTGGTGTGAAGAACATTGAAGACTGCCATAATCCTACATATGTATTGCACTATGTGTCACAGTAATATCTGGCAATACCATATTGAGGTTATAGCCACATCACATACTATACAGAAGGAGACTGAGCTTTAATAATGATAATAACAACAATAATAATAATATTATCCCAATCAAATATGAGTTAAGAGAACATTAATTTTAATGCTTACATTTTGAATACACTATTAAAGTTCTATTATATTGAAATTATTGTTATTCACTTGATGCACAATATTTCCTATATTAGCATCATGATAACAACAAATGTAGTTCATATTTACAGGTTATGTATACATCAAATGCATTACTCTGTTATGAAGTTTTATGTTATGTGTCTGGACAGATACTATGTTCGAAAACCACCAATGGCTGTCATGGTGTCTTTCGAATTCCCTATAAAATCTATATGACAATAACGGGTACATGTATAAAGCATATATATATATATGTATCTATACATATATAACGGCCAAGTCTGATGCTGCATAATATAGGTCAACATTTTTCAGATTATGCACACAATTTTTAAGTGATAACACAGAATTGCACCATAAGCTACATCAGTCGACAATAGTTTATCACACCTTATATAAATATATTATTACACTAACATATAACTTTCCATTTACATATATGATTTACAAATTTATAATAATTAATACAGTCAACATTTGGAAGCACACTGAACATTTATATATATACATATATATGTATATATATACAGTACATCTTGCATTGAAGTAGCACTATGTGTTGCATATCTAAAAATGCCTATGTAAACCATAATAAAGTTGAGTAACTCCCTTTCCAAAAATTTGTGTGGGAAGTTAAATTATAATAAATAATTTAATAAGAATGTGGAATCTCTTTGATTCTGTTGAGAGCTTTGAGCATGTGCGTATGTGTGTTGCTTGTGAAGCGTACATGTAGTTTTATATACTCACTGCATGAAGAATTGTAAAAACACATTGACTGATACTAGTAATTAGCATAGAGCTGATTATCTGATGAAGTATATATTTATGCACACAAGTAACACTGTTCTTACCTTTATATGTAAGAGAATATAGTCCAGAAATGTGTTTTATGGAACTGGCATGATGTTCCACAGTTTTATCCTATCTGGTACATCATGCACATCATAATAAGCAAAATTTGCAATAAGGAAGGCTGGACACAATTTGAAAAGTTATATGACAAATGCAAATTGAACTTTCTGATAAATTTGCAATGTAATGCACATTTCTGACAGTGTCAATTTTCTGCATGATACACAATTATATTTTCTAGGCTTTGCTACGTTTTGTTTTGCGCACGTTGCATTACGCTATAAAAACATCAGGAGACTGCAGTTTTGTTGACAGTGTTGCGTCTCAGAGATGTAGTGACTTGTGGCCATTTGTAGTCTAGTACTGTACTTGCAATATATGGAAATCGACCTTCAGAGCTAAATGTGATATATCTGCGGTACCTGAAGTATATTATGTAAGTTTAATATATGACACAATTAAAATGCTTAGGACCATATACATATACAATAATGGCACCAACAAATGCACACATGTGTACTAAAATCTGTTTATACATGCCATGAAATCCTATATGTTTTGGCCACCAATGTGGCCATCATGAGGGATATAAAAATAAAAAGGTTAGATACATTAAAAGCATAAAATGACATTATAAAAATATAAAATACATCAGAACTAATGCAAAGGTGTAATTGCAATGTTTCATTTGATTGTAAATACACCTTTCCATTTGGTTCTGACACATTCTTATATTTTTATAATGTTATTTTATACTTTTAATGATTTAACATTTGCATTTTTATATCCTGATGATAGCTACATATTCAGTGAAAATGTGTAGGAGTTCATTGGATGTATTACATTGTATGTATTGGATGTATTTTAGCATACACGTGTGCATTTCTTGGTAACATTATTGTGTGTGTGTGTATATATATATATACATATTCGATTTATGCACAGATCATGGATCATGTAAAGTTCAGGACAAATTTAATTTCACTGCAGTTTTTAACTTAGTACAGTACTTTAACATGCAGTTCATTTCATTGCACAGAAGGTCCACATAACTGAAAGTACTTTCACTCATAAAGCACAACTGTGCTTAATTTTCTGAATTAGAAATTATTTTTAGAGGAATATAGAAGAAAAATGTTTAAAAATTACTACCTGCCCACATTAACATATATGTTAGAAACATGGTCACAGACAAATATAGATGTTACTGTAATGGTAACCAAAACGAGATTTTTAAGAAATATGGAAGTAAAAATTGGATGACACAAAATGAGGAACAACATTTTTATTGAGAGTATGAAGATAAACACGCTGAAAGGTAAATTAATGAATATCAGAATATGATGTCCTGAGCACACGTTAAGAATGAATGAAGATAGCATTCCAAAGAAAGTCTGAAAAGTGAAATAAAGGAAAGTCCTCAAGAGAAAGGTCATGATACAAATGGAGACGGCACTGTAGGAAAGATGTCATGAAAAACAAAAGTAAGAAAACTGAAGGAAAACTGAGAAGGAAGAGTTCTGGAAAAACACAGATAGTTGAACAGGCTTGGTTGGTAGGTGATGGAAGCATGTACGGTGGGGAAAGATAAACACCATATAAGTTGTATGGCAAGATACAACTGTCACACTCTTAGCTTATTAATGTAACACATGCATATGGCATGTTGGTTTTGCATAAAGTATGCTATAATTTTGATCAGAATTGGTACTTAAGATCTATTAATTTGTAACACTTCAAGTATGTGGCAACTGTACTCCATTATCTAGCTTATAAGGGTACAAAAATTTAGACAATATTCAAAATTTTTTGTACAAGTATCATTCTAGACAGACTTACTATGACATCTGGTAGTTACCTGAATTACAGTAATGTATGTAACTTTGAACTAGTGATGAGGCTAGCATGCACGGTGTCTTATTAAATGAAAATGTAATTAAACCTTTCATGTTATTAATTAGTTTTAAAGAAAATAAAACTGAATTTATCTAAAACACAATGAAGTTTGCAATCAGTTCCATATTCCAATAACAACAATTTTTATGGAAATCATCTACATTTCAGTACATTACTATAATAACATTATAAGACTATACAGGAAGCTATAGTTAATTCTAAGTGCAGTGTTTCAGACAGAGTAACGAGTCACCTTTTGTAGGCCTAACAATACTTACACTACACTTTTCTATGTGTCTATACACTGACAATGTTAATACACTAATGCTGTCTCAGAAGCATACTGCTAATACTGAGTATTCTAACTAATATTATGGTGTGACAAACTGCATTGGGTTGTCAATTTTTACTCAGAATATGATCCTTGTAGTAACTTGTAACACAAATCTTACATGTGAGACACTAGCTTAATGATTTTAAATGTTGTATAATTCATTTTTGCATGTCATTAATTTTCACATTTGAGTCTGCTAAAGAAGGGTTTAAGAAAATAAATTACAATTTTATTCATATTGTAATTTTTCTGGATTATAATACCAGGTTGTCTTGGAGGTGCAAATCAAAGTTCCATTTCTATCCTAAAGATGGAGTCAATATCTTCCTCCTGAAAGTTGGTATCCACATGGCATCATTTCCCAGAAGATGGTAATCTTCATGTTTTGTCTTAGTACTGTCTGTTCCTTTCCTGACACAAATGCTAAATGCACTTGTGTTACACATCCCTTGAAAATTGGAACTTCTGTTCCGATCCATGGAATGAAAATCATGAATAGTCAGATAAAAACTCTAATGGTTTAGGTATGCATGTAAAACCTGAAGTATATGGATGTCTGTGAAAATGAGTCTGGTCTAAGGGGGCAAGTCAGTGTTTGAAAAATGTGGAGGGGAAAAGCTGAATAATTCCCAGTTCTTGTTTTTCATGAGTTCATTTTTGAAATTAATCATACGTCCAAAACTCAGTACTGAATTGAGATATTATATGGAATAACAAAACATTATTTTACTTAGTAAATCTATGTTACATATTTCTTCACTCTTTAGTGCATAACATATGTATCATATCAGTTCTGACTCAGTCGGTCCTTAACAAATAAATTGTCGTATTCTGTCATGTGCTGGGGTGATGTTGTTCGTTTAAGAAGAGCAGAAATATCCCAGTCCATTTGTCGGAGGTAGCTGCAATTCAGAACAATATTAAAAATATCTCACAGATATCCCATGAAGAATTATGCAAAAATTAATGTGTCCTGAACAAGAATAAGAACACGAACAAAAACAAACAACAGCAAAATCCAGTCATGTGCAAATAACATTTGTTTTATTACTTATGAAAACACAGCTACACATTTTGACTATGTCCAGTCTACAACCAGGCTGCACAATGTCTTAATTTCCAGTTAACTTAACAAACAAATATACAGCTACATTAACCCTTTAAAGACGAAGCATATCTGTTTTATATAAGGACTCAGTGCGTACCGAGCTGTAAACACTCTCCACTTCGGTTATAAAAACCAGTCTCTTAATGTTTTATAAGGCAAAAGTTGCTGTTTGTTCTGAGATCCGTACAAAACACATAAACGCAATGTGGGCACCACGTAGAATTTTTTAACCCTTTAAAGACGAAGCGTATCTGTTTTATATAAGGACTCAGTGCGTACCGCGCTGTAAACACTCTCCACTTCGGTTATAAAAACCAGTCTCTTAATGTTTTATAAGGCAAAAGTTGCTGTTTGTTCTGAGATCCGTACAAAACACATAAACGCAATGTGGGCACCACGTAGAATTTTTTAACCCTTTAAAGACGAAGCGTATCTGTTTTATATAAGGACTCAGTGCGTACCGCACTGTAAACACTCTCCACTTCGGTTATAAAAACCAGTCTCTTAATGTTTTATAAGGCAAAAGTTGCTGTTTGTTCTGAGATCTGTACAAAACACATAAACGCAATGTGGGCACCACGTGAATTTTTTAATGTTAAACCAGGTCGTATGTAAAGTTACCGCTAGGCTTTAAAAGGTTAAGCCATCATCTTAACAAACACAAATATACATGTTTTAATGTAACACAACTAGATTGTAACAGGTGGAGCTCTTACCTGACTTTAAGATATCTTAATTTTATACATACCGTACACTACCTCTTAATTTACCACACAGCTTAATGATGGCTTGGACACAGCCAATATACGTAGCTGTTGTTTTCGTAAATAATAAAATAAATGTTAGTTGCACTCAACTGAATTTATTGTCATTCAATTGTAAAAAAGCACTGGGATGAGTAATATAAAGATAATTAATATGTCATAATAAAGAAATACCTGTACAGGCCTGAACAGGCCCTGAGGGTTCCAGGAGTGTGAGGCATAAGCATAGCTTGGTTAATAACACTTGGGAGGCAAAACACACCATGGGTATTAGGAATTTCATTTTACAGAGGAGTCAGATGTGAAACAGGGGAACCAAGAATTTGCTAGGTTGAAAAAGTATCGGCGGCCCCCCCCCCCCCCGCGGCACCTTTACCCCCACGAAATATTCGTGATACTCATTTCTGTTAGAGGTTGAGTCGACCCCACGGCCACAGTGTGGCCAGAAGGAGTATGTCAATGAAAATTTCCAATGACACCATCAGGAATCGAGCCTGCGACCTTCTGGGTTGTAGTGCAGTGCCTCAACCCACTGTGCCAATACATATCATAATAATTACCTCTATTTGTGATGACACCATGTAATTTATTGGGCTTCAGGAACCTACAAGATACAAACACTTCACCATGCGACTTCTGGTCAGAGAAAAATAATTACACTAGAATTACTTTAATCCAACACCCATGGGAAAAGACATGTGCTAGGTTATCAAACATTCTGGATTATCAAACAGTACTTATACTGACCTAAGTTTGTACAGGTATTTTTTTTGTTGCTATTCCTATGTTTGGACTGCACAACTAATCAGAGGAGTGCTCCATTTGGATATGTCCTTCACCTGCCTGCTCAGAAGAATCAGGTCACTTCCAGGCCACATAATTTTTCAAGTTTTTTAGGAACTGCTAATGTTATATGCCTTCTCTTGCCAAGAAAACCTTCTTTACTCATCTTGGATTCTTTTGAAGCCAGTGTTATAACTTGACGGGCTCAATAAATTCCAGACGACAAAAAATAAATTCGCTGAAACGCTATGCATACGTGACATTACAGGTGCTGTAACTTCTGGAATTAGGGAGTATCTCCCTCAGCTGCTAAATTATCAGGATTTCTGGAACAGCTCCTGGATTAAAGGAATTCTATTGTATATTCCATTTTCATAATGAATATTTGCTTATTCCGTAACAATATCACACCATTGCAAACTTTAGTGCCAATAATCACAGGTTGCTAATACAGCAAGCAAATCACACCCTGACATTGTCCACCTTTGAAGGACTGTAAATGTTCCTCAAGTCACATTAAAATAACTTTTAAGACACATTGGTAATGTGCCTTTCTCAGCCTGTGCTTCTGTGCAACAAGCTCCCTACAACTGCTGTAGATTTTGGGGTTGAGTACCTACACTGAAGTATACGGTAGAAGTTTCTTCCATCTATCAGTCTAGACAGTGTCACAACCGAGAAGAATTTTCCATGCCATTAAAACACCAACGTATATTTCATGTAGCTACTATTATTTTTTGCCTGTCTGTCTAATTTAGGAGCCATAGCTGATGAACATAAAGGTGTGGCCGCACCTAACATAAAAATGTCAGTCATTTTGTTATTAATGGCACTGTCAGTCATTTGAAGCACTAGAAAGACAACAACATGAAAGTACTGTCCTTTCAGTGTTTCTCAGTATCTGTAAGTGTATTGATTTGTTTAACGGTTTCCAGTCTTCTTCTGCTTGTCCTTCTGATAACAGATGAGTATGGAGCATAGCTGGAACAACACCGGCAGGAGAAAACTGAAGAACTCACAGAAAAACGTGTCCAGTGCCACGTTGTCCACCACAAACTCCACATGGACTGGCCCAGGCTTGAACCTGAGCCTCCATCGTGAGAGGACATTGACTAACCACCTGAGCTGCTGAGGCACAAATTTACTTAACTGATATTGAAAAAGTACTTCCCACCTCACAGTAAACACTCTTGTCTCCATCACAAACAACAACGCTGTTGGTAGAAATAAATGCTGATGATGAGTGGGGAGAATCATATTAACCTTTTAAAGCCTAGCGGTAACCTTACATGCTACCAGGTTTAATATTAAAAAATCGTACGTGGTGCCCACATTGCGTTTATGTGTTTTGTACAGATCTCAGAACAAACAGCAACTTTTGCCTTATAAAACATTAAGAGATTGGTTTTTATAACCGAAGTGGAGAGTGTTTACAGCGCGGTACGCACTGAGTCCTTATATAAAACAGATACGCTTCGTCTTTAAAGGGTTACACACATAAATACACTGTGTGAGCAAACGAAGAGTTTTGAATATAAAATCTACATGCAGTTATCACAGTGCTTTAAAGGTCTAACACAAGACAAGTAAAGAATTACAGACTCCATGTTTCTCTCTAGCAGAATAACTGTTTGGACGGAAAGGATGTTCCAAATGAGATTTTTGTTTTCCTTGTAGGTGCTGGCTATGAATTAAAAAAATATTTTTGAAGAAAGGACTGAAAGTGCTGTCTTGTTTGTGATGAACCTACTACCTTCACAACAGAGACTTCTCAGTTCAGCAACTTACAATCATGCACAGATAACCCGCAAACCAGATAATCCGGGCACAGAGAATCGAGACTACATTGTAAGTACAGTTTCCAGCTATTACCTTGTGTGTAATCCCATTTCAGACGTTATCAGCAGGTGGGCACGTGGTCAGTCTCACTTGCACAGGCTCTGTCTGTACACCGTTTATGGCAGCCACCTGCTGGTCTCTCCAAGGTGTTGTCAGGAACCTCAGTCGCTGTTCAATTACAAACACTTCAGCAAGACCATACCATGTGCAGCAATGCATAGTCCTGCTCCCCTGAGATAAATCTACATACAGCTTAAAGATTAAATTGTTACCTGACAAGTAACACATTATGTTTTCATGACCAGTACTCGTTACATAATGAAGTTTAGCAAAATAATCATAGGAGCAAAGTTCCCTCTAATTTTTTTTTTACAGCTGCGCGGACTTGCAAGTGCTCTGAGCAGAAAATTTTTGCACGACCTGACAAGTGTGCGGCACTTTAAAAGTTTTTTGTAATATGCATAATAACAATATTTACAATGAAAACTGAAAAATTCCAGCTGTGGGGCAACAATTCAGTATGCGCGGGAGCATTTCAGTTACTGGGCGGCCGCGCACCCGCGCAGCTTAGAGGCAACATTACATAGGAGTTAGTTAATACTGCCCATGTTAGTATGTTTGGTGGAAGCGTACATTCCGTAAAGAACAAGACAGCAATATGCGTATAACGTAATACAGAGGCGCGTTCGCGTAACCATTGTTGCCTTGGAAAAGAAATAAGTATTAATATTCTGAGTGTGCGTCCGCAGGCTTAGTTATCCAGCATGCAATGGGCATGCGCCGCACTCCATTATCATCTGTGACCTGTCTGGATCTACCATATTTTTCCACATTATACCATAAAGGGCACGAATTTCGGGAAAAGTTATTGAATATAAGATGTGTGTTTTGATTCTATGAACAACGTTTATCTAAAACATATCTCATTCTAAGAAGAAATGAGAAAGGAATGTACATAGGTCTTCATGTAAAGTACCCGTCCCCCTTGTTAGATTTTAACGAAACTTGAATTTTCTGGACAGATCTTCGAAAAATTCTCAAATGTCAAATTTCATAAAAATCAGTCCAGCAGGAGCCGAGTTGTTCCATGCAGACAAATAGACGGACGGACAGACGTGCCGTAGCTAATAGTCGCTTTTCGCAAGTTTGCGAACGCACCTAAACACACAAAAACTTTATTAGTCGCTAGTATGGAGACTGGTGTGGAAGTACATGCTGAGAAATCTAAGTATGTGCTCATGTCCTGTGCACAGAATACAGCACAAAATCACAACTAAAAGACGGGTAATACAGGCATCCCTCGTTATAGTGCTATTGCCAAATGCTTTTTCTTTTTGTTGCTGGTATTTGGTGCAGCAATGTTACGCAGCAGCACCGTTTTCTGGGCATTTGCGTTTGTGTTTACCGCCACCAGAGTGCATTAGCTGACGGCCGGGCGCAGTCGGTCGCCATTTGCAGCTGATTAGCAGCTTGTCCACTCGGGTGCAAGGGAAGGGGGATAACAGCGCTTCTCACGGACAACGCATACGCATGACTGAATTTTCTGTTTCGACAGGTACAGTGTCTTATACGTTGGATAAAGTCTTGTGTGTTTAGTGTCCTGTTATTTTTTTTTTATTCTCTTACCCATAATTATTCATGATGAGTCAAATGCGCAAGAACACGTGCGGGAAAAAAGCTTCCGTAAAAATGCATTGAGAAAATTGCTTGTCATTAGCAGTGAAGTTGAATGTCAGATGTCGGAATACCTGTTCACTGTTTGTCAAGCGTTAGATTTAGAGGGATCGACAGTACGATCCGTTATGAAAAGTAAGGACAGAATCGAAGGAATGTGGAAAGACAGCAATTCCTTTAAGAGCTTCCAAATTAAATCGTATACTGTGTATTGCTAATTGTTAATCCGACTTTAGTACTAAAATATACCTGACGCTGGGAATAATTATCACTGAAATTTAAGCTGAAAGTACAAATTAGGTCTATGGAAAAAGTTTTCTCACTTAAGGATGGCGGAGTGTGGACTGGATTTTTCTGGGCCAGGATAGGGCTCTTTTGAACAGAGTAATAAGCTTTTGGGTTCCGCGAAATGCGAGGAATTTCGTGACAAGCTGAGGAAATACTGTCTTGTCCAGAAGGACTGCGCTCCACGGAGTTAGTGAGTTAGTTGTTGAACTGTCTACCAGGGGGACTAGTAAAGATTAATGCAAAGGCCGTGCCATGGCTCAGGCGGTTAGCCGCCGGCCTCCCACCGCGGAGGCCCGGGTTCGATCCCGGGTCAGTCCATGTGGGATTTGTGGTGGACGAAATGGCACTGGGACAGGTTTTTCTCCGAGTACTTCGGTTTTCCCCTGCCAATTTCATTCCACCGGTGCTCCATTACTGGGAAAAGGACAAAAATAATAATCATCATCATCATCACAGGGTTGTACAACAAGCCTCAAGGCTGCGGTGCGTCCGTAGCGTCTGCTGCGGGGCCCTTCACAAAAAAAAAAAAGATTAATGCAAGTAGCTGATACGACTTTTGTTGTTCCTCAATATCCGTTGGTCTTCTATAGTGCACACTGTTTTCTGGGTAACCACAAATATTCTGACGTTCAAATTATGGACACGCTATTTGAACAGTAAATACCTTACGACAAAATATGGAAAGCATGCTGTGTATAAAACAACCAACTCGTACACACGTACTAAAATCCAATATTTAAATTTTTTACACACACCCCAATATGTTTCAATGCTTAAAGCATAATCTTCAGGGGGTACTATGTTTAAAAACACTAAAAAACACGTGGAGGCGTGTGTAAAAAACTTGAATATTGGATGTTAGTACGTGTGTAAGAGTTGGTTGCCTTACGCATATCAGCCTCTATAGATAAGTACACGGAATGGACAATGTAAAATGAGATGCAAAGATTCGTCTTAAGATTAGATTTGGGCCTACGCCACACATGAGGGACATTAACCTTTATCCTGCTAATGTGGAATATATGGTGAGCTGCTAATAATGCCA